>QFDD01001078.1:0-33331 GCA_006871305.1 Vachellia collinsii
TTTCCAAGAGTTGAAATCGAGGCTTACGTCGGCACCAGTGTTGATAATTCCAGATCCCAACCAGCCATTTATGGTTTACAGCGATGCTAGTAAACATGGCTTGGGATGTGTATTGATGCAGCAGGGGAGAGTTGTGGCTTATGCCTCTTGCCAATTAAAGCCTCATGAGGGGAACTATCCTACGCATGATCTAGAACTTGCAGCGGTTGTCTTCGCTTTGAAGATATGGCGGCATTACCTGTATGGAGCAGTTGTTGAATTGTACTGCGACCACAAGAGCTTAAAGTATTTGCAGGATCAAAAAGAACTGAATATGCGGCGGCGTCGATGGATGGAGTTACTAAAAGATTATGATCTTGAAATTAAATACCATCCTGGAAAAGCCAACGTTGTAGCTGATGCACTAAGTCGTAAAACAATGCAGGTGGCGGTCATGATGATTAGAGAGCAGGAGATGTTGGAACAGTTCATGAACCTATCTAACAGCATATTAATCGGAAACTACACTGTTTCTGGACTAGAAAGTGACTTGAGGGATGAGATTGAAAAAGCTCAAGAAAATGATAGATGGGCACAGGCGAATAGAGCTAAGATTGATAATGGCGAACTGCCAGATTACGATCTTTCGCCAAGTGGTTTGATTCGGTATAAAAAGAGGATCTATGTACCGCTAGAAGCTAACTTGAGAAGAAGAATTCTAGATGAAGCTCATAAGACTAGATACACTCTACATCCTGGTATGACGAAAATGTATCATAGTCTAAAATCATCATACTGGTGGCCAGGAATGAAGTTCGATGTTACAAAATATGTGGCTCGTTGTCTCACTTGTCAGAAAGTGAAGGTTGAACATAAAAAGCCACCTGGTTCTTTACAACTAATTAAGATTCCAGAATGGAAATGGGAAAGTGTCACTATGGATTTTGTTGTTGGGTTGCCCATAACCACGAATCAATACTATGCTATATGGGTAGTGGTGGATAGATTGACGAAATCTGCCCATTTCATAGCCATTAAAGCTAGTTATAAGCCAGAGAAGTTAGCTCATATCTACATCAAAGAAGTGGTAAGGCTTCATGGAGTACCAAATAATGTGATATCAGATAGAGATCCTCGCTTCACCTCGAGATTTTGGAGAGCTTTACAAGAAGCTATGGGAACCAAATTGAGGTTTAGCACAACATATCATCCGCAAACAGATGGTCAAACAGAAAGAACTATTCAAACACTTGAAGATATGCTGAGAGCTTGTGTACTGGATTTTAAAAAGAGCTGGGATCAGTGTCTACCGCTCGCTGAGTTCGCATACAATAACAGTTATCACTCAAGCATACAGATGGCACCATTCGAAGCTTTGTATGGAAGGAAATGTAGATCACCCCTCTGTTGGACAGAGTTGAGTGAAAGAAGATTGTATGGTCCGGATTTCATTGATGAAACCTCGGAGCAAATCAAGTTAATACAGCAGAGACTTTTGACTGCGCAGAGTCGACAGAAGAGTTATGCTGATAACAGGAGACGTCCATTGGAATTTGAAATTGGAGATCATGTGTTTCTAAAGATTTCTCCAATTACGGGTATAGGACGATCAATAAAGACGAAGAAATTGAGTCCTAAATATATTGGTCCATTTGAAATTCTAGAAAGAATCGGGCCAGTAGCTTATCAGATAGCTCTACCACCACACTTAAGCAGGTTGCACAATGTTTTTCATGTCTCACAGCTGAAAAAGTATCAACCTGATCCAGAGCATATTATTGAGCATGAAGTGATAGAGGTGAAGGATAATTTAACCTTTGAAATTGTGCCTGTAAGGATTATTGACCGGCAAGAGAAGAAACTCAGAAGTAAAAGTATACCTTTTGTGAAAGTAGTATGGAAGGGATTATCATCTCGGGAAGCGACATGGGAGTTAGAGGAAGAGATGACGAAGAGATATCCTAAGTTTATGGAATCAAGTATGATTTAAATTTCGAGGACGAAATTTATTTAACGGGGGAAGAAATGTAACATCCCAAAATTTGACTTATTTGATATAAAATGTAAATCATGCTTTGGGAAACCAATTACGATATTTTGGATAAGTATGAGTAAAGTTTTGGGATAAAAGTTGTTTAAGGGAATAATTTTATTTTTAAGGAATTTTGAGAAAAATATAGGTATAGTGTCCAGAACTTTATTAGAAAAATCATTCTACATATTAAAGGATCAAATTTCAGGGAAAGTTACTTATTGAAGTATCTGATAGTATTTTGTGCTTATTGGAAAAGGAAAGGCAAATACAAAAGAAAAGGAAAGTAAAAAAAATGAATAGTTAAAAATAAATTATATAATATAATAATATATATTATTATATTATATAATTATGGTGGAGGAGTCACGGAGAGGAAAGGAGCAAGATAAGTCAAAAAAAAAAAACAAAGAAGAAGAGTGTCGGCAGGGAAGAGAAGAGAGAAGAAAAAAAAACAGAGGAAGTGGCGGACAAGTGGAAGAAAAGGAGGAAATAAAAAATAATAATAAAAAAAAAATAAAAGTGGGGGACAAGATGAGGAAATGAAGGAAAAGGAAATGAAGGAAGGGAACGGAGACGCACGCTATATAAACCCATGCGTTCTCTCCTTCTCTGCAATCTTTGCAAAGTCGTGAAGGAGGAGAGAAGGAAGAGAGAAGGAGGAAAACATCCTGATTCCAATATTTTGGGATAATTTAGGTAACTAAAATCCCTTCTTTTGAGCAAACTTCCTTCATAAAGTTTGTTCTATATATTTTTATCTTCCTAATGGTAGTAATTTTAGTATGATTAGAGGAAATTTTTAAGGTTAGTATTTTGAGAAGTTTTGAGTTTTGATAATATAAGCCTACAGTAATGTAGAGGAATTTTAATAGATAATTTTAAACGGTTTGGAAGTTGGTAACTACAAATATTGGTTTATTCATGTGAGCTATATAGATACATGCATATGTATCTGCGTATATATATATATGTATTCTGAAAATTTAGAATTGAGTATATACATATGCAAAAATCATTGGAAGCTGTTGTTTATAGAAAAATTAAAGGTGCTTAATAATTAAGAAGTCTAGATTGGGCTGAGTTATGTAAAGGGGTGTGACACCCCTGCTGCCGCCGTTCATGTTCTTCATGTTCTCCAAGAGAGAAAAACAAGGAAAAGGTATGGGGGAATTACTATAAAGTCCCATGTAAGAGAATTAATATCAGAAAAGTCTCAAGAAGTTGTCAATGTAAGTTACTTGAGTTATCAATGGTAGCTGCTTGAGTTGTCATTGGGACCTTTCCAATATTAATTTTCTTGCATGGAACTTTATAGTAATTACCCCAAAAGGCATTTGGCTGAATGAATAGGTAATCTTGTGATACCTACTCCTTTATATTATAACATAATGAATTGGGTTACATCATAGACCTACACGTTTCCAATAGGCACAAGAGTACAAAAACTACAACGGAACAAATGGGCCCTAGATACAAATGGGCTTCAATACATCTCAATACATACAAACAGTGGGCTACAACCTTCTATATTCTAACATCCCCCCTCAAATGAGAGGGTGTTAACAACAATCCGAGTTTGCGTCAATGGTGAAGAAATTGAGAATGTGACAATGCTTTGGTGAGCGAATCAACAACTTGATATGTAGAGGGCACATAATGTATATCAAGAAAACCAAATGAGATCAGATCTCGGATGAAATGAAGATCTATCTCTATGTGCTTACTACGAGCATGCTGAACAGGGTTGGATGCCAAGGCTTTGGCACTTAAGTTGTCACATCAAATCATGGATGGGGTTCGGATGAATAATCTCAATTCAGATAGTAAGGAATTCAACCAACAAAGTTCAGCAGCTCCATCTGCCAAGGCACGGTACTCAGACTCTATACTCGAATGAGACACTACTCGTTTCCATGAAGACCAGGACACCAGAGATCCTCCTAAATAAACACATAGCCCTGCCATGGATTTTCTATCATCAACATCTGTGGCCCAATCAACATCAGTGAATGCTATGAGTTGAAGAGATCTAAAAGGCTTTAGGTGTAGTCCATAGTAAGGAGTCCCTTTGAGGTATCGAAAAAATCGTTTTACTCCTTGAAAATGCACATATGTTGGTTTACAAAGAAACTGACTCAACTTGTTAATAGAGAAAGCAATGTCTGGTCTGGTTGTTGTGAGATACTGTAGAGAACCAATAGCTTTCCTGTACAAGTATGGATCTTTCATGGGAGTTCCATCAGAAGTAGAGAAGGTACGACCCGTGACCATCAGAGTAGGGACAGAGGCACAGTTTGACATCTTGAATTTCTTCAAGATATCAAATACATATTTGCTTTGATTTAGAAATAGACCAGAAGCATCACTACAGATTTCTACACCAAGAAAATAATATGCTGGACCCAAATCCTTGAGGGAGAATAAGGAGTTAAGACGACGCACAAAGCCTCGAAGATAAATTGAGTTATTACCTGTGATGAGGATGTCGTCAACTTAAATCAGTATGAACACCATTAGTGACCGAGTGCGAAGAAAGAACATGGAGTTATCACTCCGAGCATTTTGAAAACCCCATTTCTGCAAAGTAACTTGTAAATGATCAAACCAAGCACGTGGGGCTTGTTTGAGTCCATAAATAACCTTCATCAATTTACATACGTGAGAGGGTCGCTTAGGATCACGAAAACCATCAGGTTGACGCATATAAACATCTTCTTCAATGAACCCATTGAGAAAAGCGTTGTTCACATCAAGTTGCCGAATCTCCCAGTTGAAGCTTACTGCAATGGTGAGAACCACACTTATTGTTGTGGGTTTAATGACTAGACTAAAAGTCTCACCATAGTCAATTCCTAGAGCTTGCTGAAAACCCTTTACCACCAAGCGTGCCTTCGGTTTGAGGACTAACCCATCGGCATTATATTTGAGCTTAAAAATCCACTTGCAATCTACAAGTTTTTGATTTCCTGTGAAACGAACAAGGACCTAGGTCGATTCTTCTGCAAAGCCATAAATTCGTCTTCCATAGCCTTTTTCCAGTAAGTCGAGGCAAGAGCTTTAGAGATAGACTAAGGTTCCGCCAATGGAGAAGATGGTGATAACGGACCTTCTAGAAAGCCGATGTAAGGATGATTGGGCTTGACTATTCCAACTTTAGCTCTTGTAATCATATGATGAGTGTTAGTGGGTCCACGGTCTTCACGTGAGTAAGATTCTTCAACAAAGCCAGTATTATGAGATGTGGAGCTGGAGCAGTCCGTTGGGCACAAAGTAGAAACTGTCTCTTTTGTTGATGGGCCATTATCATTATTATTATTGACCACACGGGGCCCAATTGTATTGAAAGAAGAGTGAAGCACATAGGGCCCAGGGCTGTAAGTGCTTGTGGAGGCAAGTGGACCTGGAGACATCCGGGGCCCAGAAGAATTAAGGCTTGAAGACATACTTGGGTTTAAACCTGGTATGGAGAAAGGAATTACTCATTCAGCAACACTATGGCTAGATTTTCGTTGAAAGAAATTCATAGAGCCAAGAAAGATTGAAGGGTCAAAGACAACGTGGTGAGATATGTATATACGACTTGTTGGACTAAGACATTTAGAGCCCTTTTGTTGAGCTATTGGTCCAAGGTAAATGCATTGTTGACTATGAAATTGAAATTTCTAATTATTGTATGGTTTGAGACACGGGTAACAAACACATCCAAAGAGCTGTGGGCCTTGTAATCTGGGCCAATTTTGTAAAGATGAGTCAAAGGGGTTGAGCCATGAAGGACATGTGTGGGTAAACGGTTTATCAGAAACACAGCAACCTGAAATGCATCTGTCCAATACATGAGAGGTAAATGTGCTTGACCAAGAAGAGTGAGACCCATTTCAGTTATGCGTCGGTGCTTCCTTTCTGCTCTGCCATTTTGGGCAGAGGTATAAAGGCATGTATATCTCATTAAGATTCTTGCAGCCTGTGTAATAGGTAAGAAAGGCTTATATTCAGAACCGTTGTCACATTGTAGGGCCTTGATTGTAGAGTTGAATTGGTTTTCAACATGAGCCTTGAAATGTTTGAAGGCACTGACTGCTTCTCCCTTATGTTTTAAAGGATATAACCATGTATATATGCTATAATCATCAATGAAATGTATATAAAAATGAAAACCATTGATAGATTGAATTGGTGATTGTCCCCAGAGATCAGAATGTATCAATTCCAAAGGAGAAGAAGCATGAGACACAGATTGAGTAAATGGTAATAACTTTTATTTTCCATATTGACAGGCAGCACAAAAAAATTCACATCATCCCTAATTTTGACATTACATTGTCTCAAAATTTGCTTTAAAACTCTGTCACATGGATGTCCTAGTTTAAGATGCCAATTAAAGAGTTCATTGTCTCTAGTTGAAGAAGAAACAACAACATGTGCTTAGGGTTGAAGGATGAGATTATGCATTGGATACATTCACTGCCTTTCCATTCCTTGCGCTAGCGGTTGTCTTGTTTTCTTGTCCTTCACAACATATGATCAATAAATTGAATATCAACACAATTATCTTTGGCAAGTCTGTTGACACTCAACAGATTTTTAGTTGCTGATGGTACCAGCAAAATGTCATTAAGATGAAGCTTGGTTTTGGGAGTAGCTAAAGAAGCTGACCCTACTCCTAAAGCACGAGTTCGCTCTCCAGTGCAAGTAGATAAGTGAGTCTTACCTATAGGAGCATAGTTATCAAGCTGTGAAGGGTCTGAGGTTACGTGGGAATTTGTTGCACTATCCATGTACCATGATGGATTTGAGACAGTTTGAGGGCTAGCAAACATTGCCTGAGGAGAAAAAAGGGTCATATCCACTTGGAGGAGAAACATGAAAACCAGAAGACCAGCCAAAAACAGAGGGAGGTTGAAAAGTCCTGTCAAAACGATGAAAACAGTCACTCAAAACATGGCCAAAACATTCACATAAATGACAATAGGGTTGAGCATTGTTGTTGCTAAAATTTCCCCGACGTCCACCATGAGAAGAGCCTCGGCGTCCATGAAAGTTACCACGAGAGCCCCTCCAGGGGGTGGAGCCACGACTGGGGATGAAATGGTGTTCAGAGTCATCACAATGAGCAATGTTTGCTGACAGTTGAATGGAGAGACCTGAGAACTGATTTAGTTGCTCCAAGCGGCTTTCAAATGCTAGTAACACAGATTAAGCTGCTATCAAAGAGAGATTAGGTTAATCAGCAAGCTTTACTACCACGGCGTTATACTCTACGTCTAACCCATTTAGGGTATGAAGAATAAGGTCATCAGTAGTTACAGGAGCACCGGCCAATGCGAGTTGATTGACAATGGTTTTCATCTTTGAGAGATATTCCTGCATGCGTAGACCATTCTTTTGAGTGCTATGGAGTTCCGACTTGAACACCAAAACTCGAGATTTCAAAGACGTACACGTGAGTTCAAGAGTACCAGTCCAAAGATCAAAAGTCATTCGATAGTGGAGAAGTTGTGCTCCTACCTCTTGTGACATTGTGTTTCGCAGCCAACCAACAAGTAGACGATCTATAGTGTACCATTCTTCATAGGCCGGATTTGGCACCTGACGAGCATCTTCTATAATGGTTCGAGAAGGAGCAGAGACATTGCTACGGACATGGGAGGCGAGTCTATTACCTTTGAGCAATGGGAGAACTACATATTCCCAAACGAGATAGTTGCTTCTATCCAGCTTGATAGAAGTGGTCTGAGTCGAGGAGCTAAATAAGGGATAAGTTTATGGAGCTGTGGGCAACGGTGATGAAGACACAATAGAAGACAATACTGTAGCTGAGGTTGACTTGACGGCGGCTCTGATACCAAGAAAGAAAAACAAGGAAAATGTATTTGGATGATTGAATAGGTAATCCCATGATACCTACTCCTTTATATTATAAAATAATGAATTGGGTTACATCATAGACCTACACGTTTCCAATAGGCACAAGAGTACAAAAACTACAACGGAACAAATGGGCCCTAGATACAAATGGGCTTCAATACATCTCAATACATACAAACAGTGGGCTACAACCTTCTATGTTCTAACACTCCGACAATGAAGACGATGAATAATGGGCTCTCTGGCAACACTTCTACCAGACCGATTCAATCTCCATGATCTTCTTCCGGCAAGACGACTCAGGGCAGGTATTCGAAACCTGCCTTGATATAAAGCAAATAAAGCACAAGAATCCTCCAACTCCGAGGCAATCTTGTTCGACATATTATCGGTCAGTAAATGCGGGTACCTTTCTTAGCGATGATCCAAACATTGGTTTATCATGTTGTCAGGAATTTGTCCCTTTCACTATTCCAAATTTGTCCCTTTCACTATTCCAAACACTCCATGGGTCAGTCATCCTCCATCTAAATACTCAAATGTTTGTTTCCTGTTAGCCCAAACCTCACAAGCCCACTTAACAAATCTTGAGGCCCAACACTATCTGTCTCACAACCTCAGTCCAACTCATGATTCAACCCATTTGTTACATCATACCCTAAAATCAGAACCTTCTCACCTTTGGTTAAAAGGATCCAAGCCTTTTCATTCTTGTAGGACAAAAATGTTTTGGATCTCTTTCAGCACAGGGTCGTGTGAGATGTTGTCCCAGAACTTTGAGGTTGAGTTTGGATTGAACTTTGATGGGTTGAAATGCTCAATTGCTGCGCCCTCTAAGTCTTGGGTCTGGGTACTTTTTGATGGCTTCTATTAGGATACCAATCCTTTGTGTCCCAACAACGTCAGTCCTTCTTTGACCCAAAAAAACAACGTCAGTCCTTCCATAGACAAAACCATACTGGTCGTCCCAAATCTGTATTGGTACTAAAAAATTTCATGCATTAATACACACACATATAAAATTTGCTTCAAATCACATTGTTCATGGAGTTTTGTATACTACTATCGCTTCTTAAAATAAGAGTCAATTGACTTTCTTAAAAAGATAATTTATTAATATACTTATCACATTTCTCCAAATTAGTTTGTTTGACTTATAAACTGATATATAATCAGTGATACATATAAGTATTTTAGAATATATGTTATAATTAAATAATTTATTTAAATTTTTTAATATTTTTCAAAAATTCAACTGACTCTTATATTAAAGCCATAAGATGGAGGTAGTATACAATCTCTGGATCCTTGATTAAAAGAAATGGGCTTATGGAGACTTCTAATAAATTATGAGCATTGGGTTAAGGATTATATAAATTAAGCTCATGAAGATAAGCATGGTGCTTAAAAAAATTATTTGAGTGCTGTTATAAATGGCCACGTAGCACGTATGCACACTACTTGAGATGTCTCACTGAAAAATTATTTGAGTGCTGTTGTGGAATAAAGTGCTTTAGGTTAAGGATTTCGGGGAGACACGTATTGATATTAAAAGATGTTGCCTTTCATTAATTCAATGCTTTATTGACCCCTAAGCCCTTAATCATGGGCATAATGACACCAAAACAAAAACAAATAAACAAATAAAAATTTTCCTAATACGAATTCTTTGAAGTGACTTTCTATTGATTAATAATTACTCAACTTATAAGTATTTTCAACATTGTTTTATATAAACATAGTTAGTGTGAAGTTAAACAAATAAACAAGGTTATTGAATTTTAAGATAAAATTAATGAAGTTTAAGTTTTTTTTTTGTTGGTGTGAAATATATTGGAAATGACTTATTAATAGAACCAAAAGGGTAGACAACTAATTTATGTAAATTAAAAAAATTAGTTAAGTTAATTGATTGTAATAAATGAGTGTTTAGTTCCCTAAAATACCCCTTTTATTTATGTGCATTGAACTATCTTTTGATAAAAACCTCATTAATGTATAATATTAATAGAAATGTTGTGAGTAAAAATTATAAATTTAGAAGATAAAATGAAATAAGATATTGTATTATATCTAGAACTAAAGTAAACGCATTGTTTAACTTTTATATTATATGGGCAAGGGAGAGTATTTTATGAGAAATATTGACATGCTTCAAAAGTGACATATCATCAATGAACCTGCGGTATATAAATCCCTGTCAAATTCTATAACTTCACAAATAATTCTGGCACTATTATTTTTTATAATTATTTAGATAAAATCGCCCTGGACGTTGTGCCACAGGTAAATAACCTATGAATCTGTGGAACTTTGCAATAAATCCTTTTGAACTTCACAAGTATGTAGATAATTCTATATTATTAGTTTTGTTCATTATTTATAAAAACTTCTTAGTTTTGTTCATTATTTGCATTAAATTCCCGTGAACATTATGTCATATGTAAATAACATGTCTAATCTTTGAAATTTTAGGATAAACCTTTCTCAACTTTACAATTATCTAGATAATTCTCAAACTATTAGTTTTGTTATAGAGAGAATTACTATATATATATATATGAGGTTTCAAGGGATGGATTTAATCACCCATAAATCTTAACCACAATAAGGAGTATAAACATCTTGTTATTTCTACCCTTTCCCTAAAACTTTATAACAATTCTCCCTCTTATTTATCTACAAATGGCTTAAAATTGAAGGGGTTTATCTACAGGTAACTCAAAGTTTTATATACATACGAAAGTAAAGTTTAAACTAGGAATCTTCACAAATTTAAAAGTTTATGGGGTTTATTATTAAGTTTAATGATTTAAAAGGTTTCTTGTTTGTGGTTTTAAGCTTAGAAAAATTTGATGTAATTTAGACATAATTTTACTAATAAGTGAAAAGTTATATAAGAGTTTTTTATTTTTAATAATCAGTAATCACGTGACAAACTGAAGTGTAGAGTGTGAAATTTTTTCGGTGCGGTTACTCCTTTTATTTTATTTATAGGATAGAGAGAATGTATTTTTTTTATTCTATTTATAAATCACTTCATTAAATTTTTTAAGTGAATGTACAACTTTACCTTTTATTTTAATAATGTACAACTTTACTTTTTAGTCATTATTATATTAACTTTATTTTTATAGGTATAATGTATATTAAATAGAGATAAAATTAGGAAGTTATTGAATTTTAAGACATGATTAATAAAATTTAAGGTTTCTTTTTACTCTATAAAAATATTAAAGATAATTTATAAATAGAATTTGAGAAATATAAATAAACGCGATGCTGTGAAAATCAATGCCTTTGCGTGTATCAATAAGTAACTATTTATGCTTTGGACGACACGTATTCCATTATTGCGATTTCCGATGTCCTAATAAGAATGAAAAAATAATTACATTCATGACTCATCATCTCCATTTACTCTTTTCAATTTACTTGCTGAAAACATAAGCATTGACTCTTGTTGTTAAAGAGTCTGTAAGAGTAAAATCAACATATAATAAATTAATGACAGAATTATATATTTAAATAAAAATTTGATAAAGTGACCTATAAATAGAATTAAATAAAATATTATTTTTCTTCCTTATAAATATAATTAGATGGGTATTTATAAATCACTTGTAGCATGTTAAGAAAAAATTTAAATTCATTAACTCAGCATTAAAATACAATTTTTTTTTAAGTTTATCCATATTTAATATATAAATTTAGTTTTTAACATAAGACTAGAGTGATTAATTTGAAGAAATCAAAGAAGTTATGTAAATCAAGTCTTATATTTAAATTGTTTAATCTCTTGAAATTGGTTAATTGAATCTTATATTAATGGTTAAGGAGATAGTTTATTATATCACATGAAAACAAGTTAACACTATAATACCCTACTTCGAGTTAGCTAGTGTGAAATTTTGACAGTTTAAAATTTACTGAATTTGGATTTAATTTTTTCATAACTACTTCTAATTAGGTGGCCATAAACTATTGTCCTAAAAAGCATCCCTAAACTATACTTTAATAAGTAACAATGTCACATCCGAAAGCATGCATGATAATCATGATGTTTAAAAATATTTTATAACTGTTGGCTGTTACCACGTATAGGATTCACACAGGGGAATTCGAGTGACAAGGATTCAAGCCTAGGCTATTGATTAAATGTGCATAGGCTTGATATTGTATTTGTATGCATACTGACAAAGAAGTTTGAAATTTGTGTGCATTTGAAATTTTGCGGAGCCGAAAAATATAAACTCATATGGTCTTATTTATACAGTAAAGAAAGAAGGAATTTTAACCTATTTATAAATCATTTCTTTGAAAATTTTTAAATTGATGTACAACTTTACCCTTTATTTATTATTGCATTGACTTTATTCTCATGTTGTATAATGTATAGGGATAAGGTTGGAAAGTTCTTAAATTTTAAGGCAGAGTTAATGAAGTTTAAAGTTTTTTTTTGTTTGTTGAATATATGTTAGAAATAACTTATAAATAACAAAGTTTAAAAAATTGGAGTCAGTACTTCAAGGGTTAATGGTTTAAATTGGAATCATCTCGAAATCAAACTGACTATAATAAAATAATAGAATTAATAAGTAAAACAATGAATATTATTTTATCTTACACAAATTTTAAATTTGTAGAGTTTAACTAAATATCAATAATGAATAACAATTAGACTAAAATGAATTAATTTTATCTTATTTCCTAATTCATAAATTTATTTTATTTTTTTTAAATAAATGAGGCCCAAATAAAATCCAAACTTACTATCCAACTGGACTAGTTACCCGGGCTAACACTACGTTGATTCGGGTCACTTTCCTCTTGTTCAAAAGATGACTAAGGATCAGTTAGAAGGTTTTTGGCCAGTCCGATTTTTTGTTTTTTAATAAATAGGATTAGAGGGGTATTGTTTTCTTAAATGTAAATATTATCCTACTTGAGACAATCTTAAATGAGACATTGTTAAACATTAAATATCAATAAATTTTTCAGTAGACATTTGAATATTAGTTTGATATATTGTAAAATATTAGCCTTTCATCAGATCAACCCCTTTTGTAGAGTATATATACTCACACTCTTCCTTTCAACTCAAGTTTCGTTTCATTGGACCTTTCATCTAACGTTTTGAATTGTGAATCCTATATGTAAATATTACGAGTCACTAAAAAAAAAAAAAAGCGAACCTGTGACGGAATATAAATTTCCATTAATGATATGCTCCTAACATGTTGCAGACTTCATTGCAAGAAGTGACGGAAAATTTAATTTTCTCACTAATTTTTAGGATACCTTGTTCCAGTTTCATGATAGAATTTGACACAAAAACGTCAGTCACAAATCTTTCCATCACTAATTTTATATCTAATTCCATCGTTATATATAGCTAGTGATAAATTTATGAACTTCATGAAATTTTATATTTGGCTATTTGTGTGATATGTGTAACATCCTAAAAATATTTTTTTAAATTCGGTATCATTGAAAATAGTTATTCCATAATAATTAAAATTTATCTTCTAGTTATTGGAGTAATATGGATTTACTTCAATATATCTTATAAATATATATAAAAAAAAAAACAGAGAAAAGGAAAGAAAAGGGGATAATGGGAAGAAAATTATAATATAGGGTACTTTATTGTAATTTTCCCTGATGGGTATAATTATGTAATTTTAACCAAAAAAAAAAGACAAGTAGGTCAGCCGTGTAACTTTTTATTCCGCTTCCCCGCTCGTTTTCTTTCGTCAGCGCCGCGTGAGTTCTTCCTCATCCACCAAAGCTTTTCAAACTTCAGAGCTTATTTCGGTACATAAAACCACCTTTAGTTACTAAACTTCTTTCATGAAAATTTTTCTACTACTTTAAATCTATTTAATGGTATAATTTTTTTGAACAATAGAGCAAATTTTTATTTAGGGATTATACCAAATTTTTAGTTTTGTCAATAGATGACTATATGATTGTAGAAATAAAATAGTAGTACGATCTAATTAGTTCAGATTTGTATAATGGGTGGGTTGAGAATTTAGAATAATTTTTATATATAATCAGTGTGTTATTCAAGTTAAATATAATATTCATACATATTAAATTTGAGTTCCATGACCTATTTTAATTCATTAAAACCTATACTAGCTATGTAATGAATTGGATTTGAGATTTATGAGGAAATATAAATATTGGGAATTGTTGGAGGGAATCCATTCGAGAGATGAGTTTTATCTAAATTCATATATGACAGTTTTAGTTATCATTTCATTGATATATAATTAAATTAATTGTGTAGATTGATTGTGTTTTTAATGACTTGAGCTTTGGGCTTTGAATTATTGCGGTATTGTGCACTTGCGTTGGCGTAAGGTAATCAACTTTCACTTATTATGCATGCTTGTAACATGTTTGTGAGTGATTTTCATACTTAATATAGTACTGAAATGCTTTAAAGTTATGGAATTATATTATTGTAATTAATACGTTGTTATAAACTTGTCATATGAGATTTAGTTGTTGATGAGTAAATATATGAAGTTATGCAATGTAAAAGAAAAAAAAAGAGAAAAAAAAAAGAGAAATGTGGAATTACAAATTGTGATATGCTTTGTGTATGCATGTAGTTAAATCTAGTAGATACGGTTTAAGAGGGAGTAGTGGCGATGGATTTGAAGGGAGTACATCACAGAGGAGATAAGGGGATGAATATGGCACATATGAGGAGATAAGGTGGAAGGCCCCTAGATATACACTGGTTGGTCTTTTAGCCCTTTTGTTTATATTATAGGGCCTTGACGCCCCACTAGTGAACTAGAGGGGAAGCCCATGATCCGGTCTTGTGTTCTATAGATCTGGCCAATCCATAGCACTTGATCGATAAACTTGTAAATTAACTACTACTCGTATGGGTCAGTACTAGCCCATGGGTTCAGTCAGAGGAGATAAGGCAGGAGAGGAGATAAGGAAGACTATAAATGAAATTAGTGAACTCTAATGTATGTTTATGCATTACACATGTGAAATATATGTATGTATGTCTGTATAGGTATGTCAGATTTTGATCATTTCTTATCTGTCCCAATTGACACCTCTTGAACACTTACTCGTGTGCTTAGTAAGTTGGTTTGTTGGTTGCTGAGACTTTCGTCTCACCCAGTTGATTTAACATTTTTCAGGTGATAATTCTCAAGTAGGTCCTTCAGGGAAGGTGTTGGGGGCTTAGGGTGCTGCTATTGTTGTATAGCCTCCTCCTTATCTTTATGTGCTGAAAGTTGTATATTGCCACTATAGGGCTTATGGTTTGGGATATCCTGACTTTCATACCTTTAGCTTTATTATTTTGTGGACTATTACTGAAAGGCCAGAGGCCTATAATTGGGTGTTAGGATAATATGACTGTGGGCCCATAAATTTGAATTAGCTTTTGTTAAATGTTTTCTTTTGAAAGAAATGTTTAAATTTGTAGTGAGATTATTATGATATTAAGTAATCAGTGTTAAATAAATTAAAAAAAAAGGGTTGTTACAATATGTCTCTATTTGCTGATCCTTTCAGGTAATTATTCACGATCAATAGGTTCTGGTCGGAAAGCACCTATTATTATGTGTAATTTTATGAATTAGATAATATATATATATATATACACACACACTAATTCAGCATATTGGGCCATGATAGGAGCCATCCAAACGGCAACCTGATACAAACGAACTATGTAGATTAATTCTTTGAGCAGTTAAAATTTTAGAACAACTTGTTTCTAGATCCTTAATTGTAAAATATTCTACAAAAATTGATCAAATTTTTGCAACCTAACTGATCAATTAAAACTCTACAGGAACTCATCTCTAGATTTTTAACTATAAAATGCTCTACAAAAGTTGATCACTCTCTTATGATCCAACCGTATTATATCCTAAATATAAACTACAAGTTAAAACTTGCTGAAGAAAAACTTCTCATTCAATTCCTTAAAAACTGAATACAACTTGCTTCTTAAATAGGAAACTTACTAGCCCTAATATGACTCAAATTATTAAAATGATGTGATGTTATCTACTTAAATTAAATCAAAGGTATTGATATTAATTAATATCCTTGAGATCCATAATTGGCACTCATATAGTCATATATTTGCAATGATATCCTAAAAGATAAACTACTAATATATCCTAAAGATCCTTAAAATGATTCAAAATATCTAAAAGATAAATTAAATCTTCTTAATAATCTACTAAATATAAGATGATCCCTTTTTTAAATAATAGAATTACATAGAAAATAAAAACATAACAACTTGATTACCTTCTTCCATGTGCGCCTTTTGATAGTTGAATGCCAAATAAGATATTCACTCAAATTGACATAATTGCTCTCTAGATTTTTATCACAATCCTACCATCTTATGTTGTTACATTCCCAAAGGATCCAACTCATGACCTTTAGTTAATTTGGAACAACTCCTATATCAAAGTAATTTTAAAGCATCATAAATATTTAACGAGAACATTTCCCTGATTTCCTGAAATTTTATTCTTTATGTTTCCTTCTTTTAATATTTTTATACAATTTCAAATAATTCGGTTTTTGTGGAGTAATTTATTTTTTCATCATAGGAAGGCAAAACTCATTTCAATGCCTTTCTTTGTTCATGATCATTTCTCTCTCTCTCTCCTGGATGATAAAGTGAAAAGCAACTTCATTCATTCTGGAGAGCGAGAGAGACGGGGAAAAATCTTAGGAGTAATTTTTACCCTCCAAAGATACTTAACTTATTCTAACTTCTGCCTTGAGGGAGCTTTTAGCCCAGAAATCATTTTGCAAAAACGCATATCCAAACAAGCATTCTCTATCTCAGAAGTTATTTTACCCCTCCAGAAGTAGCTTTTTCTATCAATGACGTTTACCAAAACCCGCCCTATGTAGCCCTTGCCTCAATTGTTAAGGCCAAAAGCTTATCCAAACATCATAATATGTACCGCACAGGTTTTAATCATTTTGAGATCAAAACGCAAATCCAAACACGCATTCAGTGGGCTTGGCCTTAATAATTGCTTGATTTCATTCGTAACTTTCAATTGGCCTTAACATTCTTAGCGTAGATCCAAACACGCACTTAGTATATATGCTCTACTCACTCTCTGTCCAATCGCCTGTCTATTAATATTTCAAGCATAAAATGGAAAAACCGTTCATTAATCATAAAAGAGCAATAAACTCATACAACAGGCACTGACGATGAACCCTCTTAGAGTATAACAATAATCAATAAGCCTTCCTCGCTTGAATGGGGTGAGAAGGTAATAAGGGAGTAACATAACAACGTTTCTTCAACCAACAAGTGCTGGGTGCAGTGGTAAAGGCAACTGTCACTTCCCCAGGCGGACGCGAGTTCGATCCTGGGAGAAGCACTTGTTGGGAGGGGGAACCCACCCTTGGTGTAAAGCACCTTACAGGGGTGTGCCTTAAATATGTCCCTCGCTCCGGATTAATCGGTTGCCCCGGGTTACTTGATCCAGTGTAAGAAGGTCAAAGACTCAGGAAAAGGCGCCGGATACCGGGGGGAGTCCGGGTTTGGGGGCCAAAGGCCCTATCTGCCTGTTGTCACCAAAAAAAAAAAACAACGTTTCTTCACGCTTGTGTCATATTCTAAGACCTTTATATGTACTTATTCACATGGCTTTCCTGTAATCCTATTTATAAATGATATTTTCTCTAATGAATCTAGTTTCATATATAAGCAACAATTTTGACTTGTTTAAAAATTCAATACACCATATTTTTTTTAATTTTTGCCCCTGATTGGTTGCATTTTCTCTATCATCTTTTTCCCTACTCATTTTCTTTCATCTTTCCCCCATAATTCATTTTCTCTCACTCATTGTCTTTACAAGGCTATGTTTGGAAGGAAAGGTTATATAACCTACACATTCATTGTTTTTAACTAATTTAAACTGGTAATTCACCTTGCATTCTCATCTTTTCAATGGCAGCCACGTCAGCCTCCATTTCCTCATTCAGACTCGTCACATTCAGTGACATTGGCTATCGATTCAGAAAGTTCACCAAAAATTCAATTCCAGAGAATTTCTTTCAATATTTATATATACTTGCCTCTCTAGGCCATCTTCACAAATTGAGTTTCAGCAAGTTATACTACATCATTTCTAAGCAATTCACGGTTATCAATAAGAACAATTAAAAATATTAAATTTATCATAAATTTTGAGTGATTTTCAATATTACTCTTATTAACTACGTTAAACTTTAACAATATAAAATGTTTTCTATATATCTCTCTCACCACCTTTATTAATTATGGATGTGCATGAAAAATTATTTAAGCCCTATTATGGGGACCAGTTGGAGTGCATCTTACATTGATTCCTCATTGAACATATAAACAAGAAAGGACCCTTCAGCCAAAAAAGGCACTTATGAAGCCTTCTTATAAATCATGAGCATTGGGTTAAGGAATATATAAGTCACATGAAGATAAGTGTGGCGCTTAAAAAATTTACGCGTGCTGTTATAAATGACCACGTAGCATGCCCACTGAGCTGTGTTCCACTAAAGTGATTTGGGTTAAGGATTTGGTAAGACACTCATTAATTGCAAACAGTGTTAGCCTTTTTTATTTGATCGCTTTATTGACCTTAAAGCCTTAATCATAGGAATAACGATACGGAGAAAGAAAGAAAGAAAGAAAATTCTATTCACACAATATAATATAAATCATTTGAAAAGTAATTAATGCTTATTTATCAATTAATCTCTTTGATCTTATTTACTGACCTTCTTAGGGTGCTCATCAAAGTAACACTGTAAATTTTTTTTAAAAAAAAATAGCAATTTTTTATAAAAAAAAATCATTATTTGAAAATATGATAATTAAAAAATTAATTTTATTTTAGATTTTATACCTATTAAAAAAGTTTTTTAATAAAAAGATCATGTCTATTAAAATCAAATATAAACTGTTATGATTTAATAAGTTGGGGAGACTCATCACTCTGAATAAACACCCTAACCAGTTCCTTTATTTACAAGCAACATTCTCTCTATTATTGTTGGTTATTTATAGGATCTAATTAAAGTGTTAATCATAATGTTGGGCTCCCCAACCCATTGGATCTAGACCATTCATATTTGATTCTAGATAGTTCAAAACTGATTTTTTTCAAAATAGCAATTTCTTTTACTAAACAGTCATTATTTGAAAATATGATAATTAAGGGGATTAATTTTATTTTAAATTTTATAAGTATTAAAATAAGTGTTTTTTTATAAAAATACAAATAAAAAAATTAGATCTAAACTATTAAAATAAAATATAAATGAATGAGATATAGGGTTTAGGGAACTCATCACTCTTAATAAGTAGCCTAAAAAGTACTGTTATTATATAAGCAATAATTTTGTTTTATCTAAAAATGTAATGCATTTTTTCCATTTTTAACTCCCATTGATGATATCTCTCTCATATCTTTTTCCCACACATTATCTCCTCTTTTCTCACTCATTCTCTCTCACTTTCATCATCTTCATAAATAAAGGTATGGTTAAAAAAAAATTACATCTCTTACACATTTATTATTATTAACTGATTTTAACTATCAATTCATTTTACATAATTTGGATAGCTGTTACTCATAATAAAAATTCGAGACATCAAGTTCTAGACTAGATGTTTGGGGACAATTAATTCACAGACACAGTGGTACCCATTCCAATTTGAATCTCAATATGTCTAAATTCCAAATTGGGTGGATATTATCACATGCTAAATCATTGCTAAAAGAAAAACAAGTTTCCAACTTGCTAAAGTAAAAATTAGGCCAAAAACAAACTTGCTAAAATGAAAGACAGAATAGCTTCATAACTTGATTATTTATTGAAGTGCACATGGATTATACATCAATATATATATCCATGCAGAACCAGACAAGTAGTGCACATGACACATCGTACGTAGTCACGGCGACACAACACAACACAAACCAGAGTACTGGTACTCAAAGAGGGTTACATGTAGAACTTAAAACAACCAGATAACTTGTTCATTATTATTATAGCTGGACAAGAGAAAGCAAAGTAGCCAGCACGCTCACCGATCCATGATCATGGAGTCCGTTTGGTTTTCAGAATTGGGGTCCCAACCTCGCTGTTCACGTTCTCCGATGCCTGGTGATGATGGATCCCATGGCAACAACTGTAGCTCACAGTTTCAACCTCCATGATCTTCCTCTTACAAGATGGCTCAGGGCAAGTGACAGTGAAAGGAACTCCTGATCTTATATTGGTCAATTGGAAGTGGACACAGGGAGGAGGAACACCAACCATCTTTTTATTGTAATACTCTATAAATGCCTCATCGAAACCTTGAAGCACGTTCACTCTCCATTCATCGAACTCCTCCAATATGGTCATTATGAGATGATCCGACACCTTAACCCGCACGTTTTTTCCATTGCTCAGAATAGCCCATGTTTTCTGGGTTCTATAAGACAGTAAAGTTTCGATGTCTTTAAGCACATCGTCATGTTCGTGCTTCTCATTCTGAATAACCAGGCTTAACATGGAGTTGGTGATGTTGTTCCAGAAATTGGACGCAGAAGTTTGATCAAACTTTGAGATGTTGAAATGCTCGATTATGGCGTCTGCTTGCTTGATGATTGGGTCCTTCTTGATGGAGTCTAACAGTGTACCAATCCTTTGGGTCCCACCAACGTCAGTCCCTCCATAAATGAAGATGTACTTGTCCTCATGAATCTGCACATCATAATATTTGCATGCTGATGAGTTAGTTCCTAGGAAAAGACAATACTCGAAAGTCACAGTTTCTATACCTCGGAACAATATATAATCCTTGTAGTCTTTTTCATATCCAAAAAAGTTTTAGGTGAGATTTAAACTAATAGATAATCTCCCAACAAGATCCTTATATTGATAATAAACATCGATCATAAAAATTTGAACTCACAACCTTATAAATTATGAGTAAACTTTTTACCCCTATATAAATCTTTATTGGCTAATCTTTAATGGGTTAATGTTTAGTGACAGAATTGATAGTTAAGAAATCGTTTGGTCAGTTAGTTTATAAGAAAATTACAAGCAATTCTCGAATATAATCCGGTAACATATATAAAATATGTGAATAACCATCCTCTTGATATTTTATTCAGTCTCTAAATATAGTTGCTTGACTGGAAACTATTCAGTCTACTTAATTTCTTAATCTATACAAATTATAGGACTAAGGACGAGTTAATTTGATAACTAAATTCATAATTATGAGTACTCACCCATTGTCCAATCTCTGGAAAAACATTGGCTGCTTCCTGCCAAAACCAATTCCAGTAACTGGAGAGTTCTTTTTCAACCTCAAGTGTGAATGGAAAGGCTTGAATCTTCCAGACGGAGATCAAGTGCATTGCATTCTTGTGAATCACATGGCCTCTAGGGTTTGTGACGACGACGATAGGCCTTCCCTGGTAATGCCACAGCTCTTCTAATACCATCTTGCCTTTAATGGTGAACAAGTTCTGTAAAACGTACCATGGCATGTTTGATTTCAGATGCTTAAACTTCTCTTTTTGATCATCAGTTATCTCAGTTTCCTCTACCACTGGAACCCACAGAATTTGATAATTTTGCTTCTCTTTTTCTTTTGTGAAAGCTTCATGGATAGATTTCAGATCCCAAATCTCGTCTTCGATGTAGTCCAGACCAGAAATGAACAGTAAAAGATTCTTCGTCTTCAGAACATCGTTGCTTACCTAAAATATTGGCCCACATGAAAAGTATATATCTCATTTCAACTGTTCATATTTTGCAATGGAAAGGTTTTATTTGCACAAGTGTTTTCATCAGAGCCCATCAGAGGTGAGGTGATGATAAATTCATAACTACCAAAATCTGGATCTAATGTAAAAAGATTGAAATTTCTTTAATTTTTTTTGGTAAAGTGGCATCAAACAACTTAATGTTATTTTCCAATTGCATCCAGCATTTTAATTTTATTTATAATGCATCCAGCACCTAGATGTTTTTGTATGATGATTTCAGCATATCAATCTTATTTATAGTGCATACAGCTCCTTAAATTATAAATAAGATTACAATGCCGGATATAATTGAAAAATAATATTAGGGGGGCATGCTAGATGCACTATGAAAATAACACTAGGTATTGGATGCTATTGGAAAATATCTTAATTATCAGCTTTTTTTTTAAAAAAAAATGATATTTTTATCTAAAAATCATCATTTGAAAATTTTAAATTTTAACTATTTAAACTTTATCTTGATGGCACAGGTCTCACAATAAACATACATAAGCACAGAAATTGGTTCCGTTTTATTTACTTTTTCATTAGATGATATATATATATATATATAATTGGGTATGAAAATTTTGAGAACTGACCACTTTGTGAGTAGTGTTATCGAAGATTTCAAGCTCAGTAACATTCAAGGGGAAGATGAGAGCCTTCAAAAGATCCACAATTCCAGAAGGAGACTGAAACATATGCCTTCGCTGTATTCGTTCTTTCGCATCCCCTGAAAATTTCAATGAAGCTTAGTTTGGTAGCGTTCGATATATTACAGGGAAAACATGAGTTTTAAGTGGACAAAAATCAATTTAATAACATTTATTTTTCAACAATTTGTTGTTAAAAAATCAACAAAAATATAATTATTGAAAATTCTTGGGGGACAAACTCAAGCAGTTGTTTCCTAACCTTCTTCACGTTCAATCAAACTCAACTCGTTATTCAATCTCATGACAACATGATTGAGCTTCCCAACAACTTCGGATTTTATGTTCCAATCCCTACATCAAATTGAAAGTAAACGAGGAAAATATAACTTCACAGATACAATAACTATATCATTGAGAAAAATATAAAAAGCATTTCTTAAATAAGGTAGGTGAAAAGCTTTAGATTCCTCCCATCACCCATCACTTGAGGAGATAATACTAATATGAAGAGAAAGAGAAAGATAGAAGTGGGGCCACCTATTGGAATACTCATCATGTCAAGTGGAACCCATTATCTTTCTACACTTGTTCTAAAGTAATTCATATCAAATTAACATATAATAATTTGGGTTCTTTCCCAATAAAATGGAAATAGCATGCTTATGTGTACACCAAGAAAAATATTATATTACTTTAAACTCTCATTAAAACACCTCAACCCCTAAAGTGGATTTCTATAGGGTGGGATCAGATTAATCATTTACTTAAATACCTCGTAATAGAATCTAAACAAAAAAAAATAGCATCGGATGCCAGAGATTCCATTGCACTCAAAAAATAAGACTACTTTATTTTGTACCTTGACAAATCAGAGCCAAAATTCTAGGGAAATACATTTACCCTCAGTTATAAAAAATGAACAAAATTGATTTAGCTGAGAAAGATGTGTGACTCATTGCACCTGAGCCTCTATAATTACTTTCAGAGAGTTGAGATATGGCCTATAATCCAAATGAGTTATGAGATCCTACTCACCTACTTCGCTTTACTATTATATATCCTGTGTAACAAAAGAAGAAGCGAGAAATGAAATACTTACAGTTCTGTCATTCGATTAGAACAAGTAAGGAGGGCCAAGATTGCCCAATAAGTGTATAATTCTTTAGGAGCAGCAAACAAAGTTGGGACATCTTGCTTAAGAGTTTTATCAGAGATCTTCTTCTCTAATTTCGATACGCCCTCAATGAGTTTGAATGTAACATCCACCAAAGTGGTGATGAGGTCTAAGTTGCTTTTGCTAGGCTTGGCTTCTTCACCAAGCCTAAAAATGTGAAGTTCAAGAGCATTTTCTTGGGTAGGTTCCGTGAGAGAAAGACGCCAAGTTTCTCCAAAGTCCAAAGCAAAAGCTGAGAGAGCTATCACAGCCTTTGCGTCCCATGTAAAGCTTCGAAGCTTCTCCAGAATTCCCACCACTGTTTCGTGTGCCATAGATTTGTTAAAAGGTTTGCATGTCATCTGTAACAACAACTATTTATTAATTAGTACGTGAAGAATTGGAAAATGGAGCATTAGAAGCCCTGCTATGAGTCAATGAAGTATGATTTGTAAGTTTAAGAGCTGTTCCACCCACTAGTTTTTTGGAATGAGTCTCTCTTTGCACTAGTGCTCATAAGATCGGTACTGTCATTGAGAGGTTGATCTTCCCAAAAAGGAAATCAGATGTGTTTTGTAAGTTCACGGGTTTTTCTACCAAACAGACTAGCTTTCTTTTGTTAAGGTGCAAAAATTACCCATGAATGTTTTACAAAAAATGAGTTCAACACTAAATACTCATAAGCAAAGTATTAAAATCGTTAAATATAACCTGACAATGTTATTTTTTGTGGTGGAGCTTATACTACTTTTGAATATGCATATGTAACGGTGTTAAGTCATATTTAATAGCCTTGACATTTTTATTCTCATATTAAATATTCATGTATATTTTTACACCCTTAAAAGCTCATGATAATTTTATGCTTGAGTTTTTTTTTTCTTTTAAGAATTGACTCTCCCTGTGCTTGTAAGCTGCCCTATTTCTCTTTCGCAGTGTGTAATACAATCTGACATAAATAGTGTAGTGAATATAATAAGGAAATGAAGAATTGACCTGGCAAGCAATTTCCTTGAGGGTCGTGAAAGGTGGCATGAAACTGGACTGTGGAACCTTGTCCTCCACAAGTTCAACAGCTTTCGGACGCTGTCGAAGTAAACACACACAGAGTGATATATAGTTAATAAATAAACAGACAAATATTCTCAAGAAAATGGTAGCTAGCTAAAGTAATACGTAGCACAAACAAAACGGCTTTTTGATTAATGAAGTACCTTGAGATCGAGGGAGTTGCCGATGTGAGTGGAGCTCTTGACAATGTTGGAGACAACATTGTAAAGAGAATCAACATTGTGCTTGGGAGCCTGTGAGTCATGGATTCCGATGATGTGGTTCCAGATGACTTCATCAGATGCAGTGAAAGGGTTTATCTGATCCGACGATGATGGATGTTGCAGAGCGATTTTCACCGGTGAAGAAACATTTGCAATGGTGGCTATCTTCTTGGTGATAGACGACATGTCTGCAAGTGTCGTATGATCTGATGGAACAAGAAGAGAGGACTTTAGTTGTAGTGCTCAGTGGTTGCTTCTCATGGCCTATTTATAGGACATAAATGGCATGTGGTAGAATTATAAATAACAATAGATAAATGAATATATACTAATAAGAATAGAATGTGAACATTGAAACTTAGACAGGTGGATTTGAAACAGTGTGTCATCCCGACCTTCCTGAGCGAAATCTGAATAAGGTTCTAGAAGACAACGGACACAATAATAAAATAATCCTTTCTGATCGAAATCTGGACAAGGTTTGTAATAACAACAACTTTTATGTTGTAAGGTTAGGAATTTTGTTTATAAAGCTTAAAAGTACTTATGAGGGTATATAATTATTTATAAAAACAAAATTCATTGTTATATTTGAACAAATCTAAATATTGCCTTTAATTATGGACATAAAAGTAATTTTGCAATGTTAAAAATGTCTCTTACAACATATCATGAGCAAAAAATCATAATAAAAGTAAATCATTATTGTTGAGAAATAATATTATAAATGTGACTAATATTCTATGTATACATAGTTATAAAAATATTTTTGAATCTGAGATCCAGATAGAACTTGAAGGAGAGGGATGGAGGAGAATGGGAGGGGAGATAGAAGATTTCTAAAATTATGAATGGATCCTCAATTATGATTTGAGTATTTCAACAGACTTTTAATGAATTTTCCTAAAAGATAATATTTCATGTTAAATCTATTTGGAAATCATTACAAACTGCTCACATATAATATCAAATTTCAAAAGTCTGTGTGAAAGTTTGAAATTACTGGCAATTTAAACTTTCCCAAATTTAGATTTAAATTCTTCCAGTTAAATGTCCATAAACTATTGTCCTAAGGAGTGTCCATAAACTATAGTTTAATAGGTAATAATACCACCTGCTCATTAAAATAATATTAACAAACCTCAAAAGGACCTTTTTCTTTATACTGTAGCATGTGATGATAACCGTGATGTTTTTTAAAAAAATTTTGTTACAGTTGGACACTGCCACGTAGTATTCACACAGTAGAAAAGATAATTAGGGCATAACATTTGAGGGACACGTATTCAACCGGGGTTGATTATATGTGCATATGGTGACAAAAAAATTAGGAGGAATTACTACAGGGTTCAATGTAAAAAAATTAATATCAGAAAAGATCTCAATAAATTGTCAATAGTAACTATTTGAGTTGTTAATGATAGCTGTTTAAATTGTTAATAAAATCTTACTGATATTAATTTTTTTATCTAGAATCATACAGTAATTCTTTCAAAAAGTTACGACAAAGTTAACTAATCAAATTATATAAGATAACGTGCATCACGTAGTGATGTGACTTACCACACTACACGACAAAAACTAAATCAATTTATTTTATTTTTAGAGAGAATTGGAGATAAATCCTCATTAGAAAATTAATTAGAGAATCAGATTTATCATTGAATTTTTATAGAAGTTTAGTTGCACATAATATGGAAATTCAATTACGTATTATAGAAATTCAATTACATATTGTAGAATATCTTATTTTACAATTAATTTTTCAACTGGAAACTTAT
Organism: Vachellia collinsii; assembly: GCA_006871305.1. Lineage (NCBI taxonomy): Eukaryota > Viridiplantae > Streptophyta > Magnoliopsida > Fabales > Fabaceae > Vachellia > Vachellia collinsii. The sequence continues at coordinate 26,579 of QFDD01001078.1, forward strand.
CTCCAATCCTCGCTTGTTTTATTTAGAGATTAACAATGGAGGGTGCTTACCTGTCGATCACAGGGATCAAACAAATAGAGGTCAAAGTTTTTGTTGGTGGATGGCACTGGCCTAGGCCCTTACTGTTACCTAAAGACAGAATTATTATGTGATGCGTGACTCAAATGTAATATAATACTTCACATTTATAAAAGTGCGACGTTACTTTTCCTTTCTTTGCTTGTCACTCCCAGCAAAATACTAATAATAACCCTCCATTTTTATGAATCATGTCTTCACGCTTTTGTTTTTTAATCCATAAAAGCATCCTATTACACAGTGTATTGATAATGCTTTCATAATTAATGAGGCTGGTGAGAAGTTTTGTGAATATATGTCAATTAAAAGAATTCTCAATATAAATAAAACCCTATGTTTAATTAAAAAAAATCCCAACTTTGAGTTAGTAAATGAGTTTAGAGAATGAGTGAATTTGTGTGCATAACATGGAGCCAGTGGAGCCTAAAGACGCCTGCTTTGGATTAGTAATAAGACCTATTTTTTTAATGTGATTTATAATCTATGAAGTAAGTATGTACAAAAAATTTATCTCGATTAATATGAACATACTCTACGAATGATAATGCAAACAAGGCCTACATTTTGCCGTTCAATTTTGTTACAGTTGGATATTATCACGTAGTACTCACACAATAAAAAAGATAATTAGGGCATAATATTTGAGCGACACGTATTCAACCGGGTTTGATTATATGTGCATATAGTGACAAAAAAGTTTTAATTACGACAAAGTTAACTAAGAAAATTATATATTAATTTCATGAAAAGTTAATGTCCTACATAGTAATGTATTTCATAAAAATATTAGAAAAAGATATGGTGCAGGGGAGGTGGGGGGTGGGGGTGGGGGTGGGGGTGTGTTAACTGTTCAAATAACGTGAATCACGTAGTGATGTGACATACCACACTATGCGACAAACACTAAATCTATATTAATTTATATATATTTGAATTAGTAGGAAGAACAATTTTTTCAATATAATTTATAATGTACAAAATAAATATATAAAAAAAATTTGTTTCGGTATATATGAATTTACTTTATGAACAACAATGCAAGCCGGGCATATATTCTTAATATAAATATATTTTACTGTTCAATTTTTTATTAAAATAGATTATATATTGATGACCAAGGCAGGATTAATTCCAACAATGCTGAGGAGAAAAAAAAATCTACAGTTGACATAACCCAAGGCAACCTTACAAAATTTGTTAGAAAAACACTTTTAAGTAAATTGAGATAAAATTCCTCTCATCTTTTTAAAATATTTAGTAATAAATTAATAAAAAGCATCAAGTACTCAGTGACCTAAAGAATTATCTAAAACAAATAGCTGAACGGTAATTTGTTTCGGTGGGCCTAGTTTTTTTTTAAATATTAAATTGTTTTTAAGTGTGATCAACAATTTGATTATGTTGAGATAATTTCACCTATGTAAACGTAAAGAGTCACTAAACGAAGGTCGCGGATTTGTGAAGAAAGTTAATGATAAAATAAATTTTCATCAATAATCCGATACAAATATTTTTCGCAAAAGAATTTCCTAATTAAATTTAGTGAAGGAATTTAGCATTTATCAAAAGAAAAAATTCTTTAGCTAAATTTTAGGATATGCCTATTTCAATCTTGTAAGAAATAATCTTTCTACAAAAATTAAGTGCAGAACATTCTTTCTACAAAAATCTCATGTGATATAAAAAAAAGATTTGTATATATATAGACACACCCTTCAACGTGCATCACGTAATGGTATGACGTACCACAATGGACAAGGACTGAAACACATCACGTGTTACCTGCTCCAATGGAAGATGGCTAGATAACAGAATAAAGACAACAATAATGAATGTGAAAATCTGAAGTTTTTGATCTTGTCCGGACCTAAGTTATATTTCTATTTATTTATTTTTTATGAGAATTATGATGAGATCATATGTAAAAGATTTTATGATTAAACAGTTTCACGAATTGTGTATTTACTGTCAAGTTCTGTTAACAACTCCATGCGCTGAGATAGAATTGTTAGTTACAACCCTATCTTAGTGTATTAACAATTCCACGGATTTAAAAATAATTATACAATTTTGTAAGACTGTATAATAGTAAAATCCCTTACATGAAATCTCATTGTCATTTTCCCTTATTTTTATATCGAAACTGTGCTAAGTTTATGACATTTCAAATACAAAACAAAGTGAAATATTTGAAAGGGTTAAAATACAAAAAATACTCATAGATTTTTACCAATAGTGCATCCAACACCATATATTTTTTATATGCGTAAAAACACCTCTCAACGTGTGAAAAATAAAACCATTAAATATAACCTAACATATTTACTTTTTGTAGTGGGATCCACGTTATTTATATTTATGCATATTTAACGATGTTAACTTATATTTCACAATTTTTGATACTTTCGCATTAATTTTGAATGTTCAAGGATATTTTTACACTTCAAAAAAGTATATGGTACACGATGCACTTTTCGTAAAAGTTTATAGGTATTTTTGCACTACAACCCTTTTTTAAATCATCAAATCACTTTGATGTTCTATCATACACTTTAATTATCAATAAATTCAGTAATCTCTTAGGTGTTACGTATAAGAAATACATAATAAATTCACTTATGTATAAAATATATGATCTTAATGCACTTTGTTTTTAAAATTTATGATTGTTTTTCAAAAATTTCTTAACATATAAATAATTAAATTAAATTTTTCAGTATTCACAAATTAATCATCTAACTCTTTTATTAGAAGAATATTTTCTTATCGGTCCCACTCCCACATTTTTCGGCACCCTTAGCGCGCGACAAGTAAATGATGGCAAAATGGTCTTTGTGGAAAGTAAACCTTATGCCTCTTGATTGATAAAGAGACAGCTATGGCAATACAATACAAATTATTTATGTATATATAGGCATATAACTTATGAATTTGCTTTTTTCAAGACTACTTGTCAATTGTTACATTAAAGTTGTTCATTCTTGTTGGGTAATTATTACCGGAATTATCAACGTATAACAACTAATTATATACAGTATAAAGTAACATAATTATCAATTTTTTAAGTATAGGTATCCTTATATAAAAACAATTATATTTAAGATACTGTTGGATATTAAATATGAATACTACATATATGAACACAATTGTCAAATTTGATATAATGTAATTATTGATTTGATATACTTATTATATTTATGTTTTATAAAAAAAACATCCAAACAAGTATTTCATAAAAGTATATACTCTTATATTTATTATTTTTCAAACTAATATACCTAAATTATGAAATGATGCATAATTTAATTGTATATTAGAAAAATAAAATCATTTCTATTATAATTAAGTTATTTCTTTTTTTTATTTAATTTACACACTTTAAGGGACCCCGTAATGGGTTAAAGGGGAAGAGAGACATAGTAGACAGAGTGCGTTCAAGTTCTACATCAGTTAGACTTATCCAAAGTGAATGCTATATATGTAGTTGGAGTGTCGCCTTTGACATTCGAGGTATTTTTTAAATAACTATGGGATCTCAAGAGAACAAAACCCTGTGCCTAAAGACGGTTAAACAGGGACAATACCTCAGGATGTCACAACTAACGATTCGTTCTTCCATAATCTAATAATACATAAAAATAACTATATTTAAGTAATGTATTTTTTCAGTTAAAAAAGTAATTTATTTAGTTCATTTAATCTTTCTAAAAAATTAATTGACTTTTGTATTAAAGAAAAAAAATACACACAGACATATATATACCTATCAACATGCAACACATAATGATGTGACATGCTTTACACGTAGACACTAAAAATATGGTTGATGTTACAACATGTTTAGCAATCAAAAGTAACGACCAGGAATGTGAAACTTTAAACTCTAATGTGTATAGTTCATGACATTGTTGAAAGCTTTATGCCCCGTACGGTGGAGGTGTTTTTGTTGAAAGTGGAAATGGAACTGAAACTAAAAGTGAGTTATAAAACAAATTTAGTATGATGGGAGAAATGTAATATAATTTTTAATTAAAAATCACATTCATAATATGAAAATACTAAAATACCTTTCAAAAAATATTCCTTCCCCCCTCAGTCCAAGATAACCACCGTCCAGGCGGATACCACCTTCATATGACTATTACCATCTCCGAAAATGAGACCCACCAAACACCCCTCACAATAAACCAAAAAACCCAGATCAAACCATCTTGAAGCGCCTGGCATCAAAGTTCAAAAGCATCAAACAAACCCATTTCTAGATCGAAGCGCCATCAGACAAACCCAGATTGGAGCATCTAGAAGCATGATGTCATGTTCACTGTTGGAGAAACGAGGAGGAGGAAGGTGAACAGATTGAACATGTCACGGAGGAGATGGAGGAGGCGACACCGAGAGAAGCTTGCATCGTCAGAGGACTTTGGATTGAACATGTTGAAAAGGTGAATGGGTCGAATGCCAAATTTGTCATTGTCATCCTTGCCACCGTTGTCGTCCTCACTACTACCATGGTGTCGTCATCATCCTTGCACCTTAGAGAGAGGCTGTTGGAGTTAGTTGTTGAAGGAAGAGGCTTGGGTAGAAGAAGAGGGATAGGTAGAATTGTAAATTGATAAATTGTTGGAGGGTATAATAAGAGGAAAACCTCACTTCCATGGAACTCAAACAAGTTCCATAGGGTAGACTGTATACACTTTCAACTTTTTTTGGAAATGTCAATTCTATAGAATTGGATTCCAACAAAACAAATAGCCCCCTTATTTTTGCATTTCTTACCCCAATTTCAAACCTTCGTTTTCTAGCGTATCAAATGCAACATTGAAGAGTTTCCAACTGGACTTCTATGATTTAAAACTTAGAAAACCATTGTAAAGTCTCACACAACAATTCAAAATAAAAAAAATTAAAACTATGAAACTACTATAAAGTCTCATATTTTTAATTTAATTTTTTTGTTGTTGAGATCATATCTTTAATTTTAGTTGTAAATAAAGTTTAGTATAAATTCACCAAAATACTTTTTTAAAAAAATCCGACATCCCCATTCACATAAGTCCCAACATGCATTTATGCTCTGCTTGAATGAGAAGAAAAGTTGAGAGAAAAGACAATGGGAGGAAAGAAAATGGAGAGAAGATAAAACTACAGAGAAAATATTATTACTCATCATATTTGAATGGATGAGAAAAAACAGAGAAAAAAGAAAATAAGCAAATAATTGAGTGACTAAAATATCCTTAGATAAAAATATTTTAATAAATAGTTGAATAACTAAAGCATCTTAAAATATATCAAGTATAATATCAAATTAAATATGAGAATAAGAAAATTATATTAATATTAATATCATTAAATAAATTAAAAAATCAAATTATTTATTAAAAATAAGTTTTCATTTTATTATGTTTCAAAATAAAATAATTTAGATAAAAACATATAGTATTTTTTAAGATTGCGAGGTTTTAGTGGGTAATTAAAAAAATAAATTAGATATTATAATATATATATATATATATATTAAAGTTTATCGTTTTGAAAAAAGAAAGTCATAGTCGTAATTTAAAAAAGTTAAATGTTAAACTTAATGATTTAAAATAAAAAGATAATAAAAAGCATATGGTTAGATAAAGAAAAAAAGTTATTTTCCCATTTTTTCTTTATGTGTGGAGAGAAAATGGGATGGGACTCACATCCCATTTTCTCTCTAATTTTTCATTTCTCCCACTTTTTCTCTTCTATCCAAACAGGGAAAAACATATTTCTCTTTCCATTTTCTCATTAAATTTTTTTTCCTTCCTCATTTTCTCTGCATCTACACAGGGGGTAAAAGTAGATAAATTTTCTAGTAAACATTCAAATATTAGTTAGACATATTCTAAAATATTAGCCTTTCCTTAGACCAACCCCGTTTGTAGAGTATATATACTCACATTCTTCTTTTCAACTCAAGTTTTGAGTTGTGAATCCTATATGTAAATATTACGAGTCACTACAAAAAAAAAAAAAAAAAAAGCGAACTTGTGACGGAATATAAATTCCCATTAATAATATGATCCTTACATGTTGCAGATTTCATCGGAAAAAGTGACGGAAAATTTAATTTTCTCATTAAATTGTAGTATGCCTTGTTCCAGTTTCATGATAGAATTTAACACAAACGTCCGTCACAAATCTTTCCATCACTAATTTATATCTAATTCCATCTTTATATATATAGCTAGTGATAAATTTATGAACTTCAAGAAATTGTATGTTTGGCTATTTGTCTGATGTCTCTAGTTGCTGATCCTTTCAGGTAATCTATACACGATCAATAGGTTCTGCTCGGAAAACATCTATTATTATGTGTAATTTTATGAATTAGATGATATATATTATATATGTATATATTAATTTTCGAAAGCGGAGAATTGTATATATATATCAGCTTCATTATTGATCGTAGGATTAACTATTTCAAAGCACTTGAAAGGAAGAAATTTACTAGGATAGAGAGGAAGAAACTAATCAGAAAAATATACAAACCCACCCCTTAAGAACTAATTATAAACCAAACTAATTTAGCAGATTGGACCACAATAGGAGCCGCCTGCCACCTTATGTTGCTACATTCTCAAAGGATCCAACCCAGGGCCTTTAGTTAATTGGGAACACCTCTTATATCAAAGTAATTTA
>QFDD01001079.1:0-37957 GCA_006871305.1 Vachellia collinsii
TTTTTTTTTTTTTTTGGTGAGAATCTGAGGCTTTATTAACCCCTGATTCATTCTTCAGTCCTTCAAATTTTATACATGTCTGCTATTCATTGAATTCCAACACTTCATAAAGCACACTTTCATTTCACTGTTGGTTAATTTCACAAAACCAGGGCAACAAAAATAAGGTCAGCGACTTAAATAATTTATTTTAACGGATATTATATATAATTAAATTGATCGACCAGAGGTACGTAGATACATCCTTAGCAACTGATCTAACCGGCAATATACATGGTGGCAGATGACTAAATTTTTCCAGCATAGAGCAGGGAGTTGAATTCTATACAATGTTTCGCTACAAACTCGACATTATTTGAATTATTGTTATAAATAATAAACGCAGGCACAAGAGGGGAAAGAAACGGTTTCATTGGAAGCTACGTCTTTGAGCTAGCTACACGTTGAATTTTGAGTAGTTATTAATTATTAAATGCAGCGTTGATCGAGCTTTGTTGCAAAAGGCTGCATAGTCAAGTTTATTATAATATACTCCATCATCATCATCATCATCATCATCATCATCTCAAACTAAAATTGAAAAAATACAAACGGAATATGTGTGAAGCAAGAGTGCTGTACTTTCACCACCGGCTACCCAATTATGATCATAATTTATAAAAATACTTGTCTTGTTTCTTGGCATTATCTGGTGAACAAATTAAGGATGTCTAATAGATACTAAAATAGAGGGTTGGGTTTTGGGAATGGTAGAGAAAAAGAGAGAAATTAAAGAAGTTATATATAGCTTGAGGGTATAGCAGGATATGGGAGGGCAAAATGGGATCCTCATCAACGTTACGTGCCTCACACAACACAACATGTTATGTTCACCACATTTTATTATTTGCTACGCTAAGAATCTTCATAACCCATCCCCTTCCACTTTATTTCATTATCGGCTGAAAAAAAGGGGGGGAAAACCTTCACTGTTCATTGAACCTTTCCTCTCATTACTTGTCCCTCAATTAAAATATAACGTTGCCCCAATTCTTGATCCCTCTCTCACATGTATACTCCATTTTTTATTTCCTTTAGCCAATGCATTGGGACCATCTTTTCTTCAATTTCACTTTGGTTTCCCCCCCCCCCATTCGCTCATGTCTTTATTCTATCCATAACCTGTATATACATATAAATACATACATATATATATATATATGCATGATGATGATTGCCCAGAAGAGGTAATGTTCGTTTATGTTTAATTTTGTTTCTCTGTATAATGACAGATGGATACAACACATAAAGAGATTAAAAAAACAACCTGTCGGGTTAGGTAAGGCAAACCACACACACCAAATTCATTATTATAAATTACCAAGGATCCTAATTATGCCCATCATCACTACATTACCTGAAACAATTTCCAATTAATAATCTCCCCTACATACAGATCTCAAGTCTCAAACCCATTTTTCAAAACTTAATTATCAGTTGCTTAATTCAATTACTTGACCGGGTTTGTATAAAGTTGAAGAGTTTGTCTTACACATAAAGCTGGCTAGCTATGGTAAAAGGGCCAAACCAAGGCCAAATTGGATAAGGACGATCTTCGGCCATTGATTTTGTTTGGTTCCTTAGTAGGCGTCCGGCTACGGAAGGAATATAAGGTTAGCTCACACAGATTGATATATAGAAAAGATTCTAAAACTAAAACGTGACTCGGAGTAAGTTTGAACGACAACTTGTTGGTTTCCCAACTTCTTTTTCTTTTTAAATTTTTCAATTATATATATCATATCTTTAATTTTTCCCAACTTTAATTTCGATCTTCATCTGATCGTTGATACTGATGACGAGATTTTGTCTTTCTAGGTCAGTGATAATACTACTTTTAAAGGTCCAATTGCGTGAGCCAGAATATGGAATAAGATATTGTGATAGCTACACCTATTTTGTACATATAATATATAGATAGAAGTATGTATAGGACTCAAGAAATGCAATGAGTTAATTGATCGATGTGAAGTGTAATGGATGACTAATTTGGGCCAACAAATTAACGTGGCACGATGCTTGGGCACCGCATCAAATTTGGTTGATAATCTGTAGCCGTAAGCGAGCCAACGGTTCACATGAACCAGATAATATATAGTAAAGATTACAGTAGCACATAAACTACACCCAACAGTACTAATCTAAATGGAGCGATCTGAAGAATTTTCAGGTTTCAATAAAGTATAGAATCTTCAAATTAATGAAAAAGGTTTTTCATTGTCATGAGTGGTAGGTGTCAATTGTTCTTGCTCATAGATAGAGTAAAACGAACAGTATTAATTATCAGCAGACCAATATTTATGTCTCTCCACTCTTGCTGATACCTACGTAATGTCTGCTAAGAATATCAAAACAATACACTTGTACTAACTTCACCACCATCAAAATTTATATCTGATGTCCTGACATTAGCTAGAGGGTAATGAAGGTTTTCTATTAGATCTATATATATAACATCACGTGGAATTTTTAATCATCAAAACCTAATTGTGATTTGTTTATGATAATCGGATTCGTTTACAGGGATTACGTATATACAACCTTTAATTTGATGGGTGGTTAATGATATGACAATTAAGTCCCGCGCGCAAGCAGGCTAGGAGATAAGGAGAGAAAAACCAGGGGAACAGAATTAATTAACAAAAGGAAGACTTGTTTAGAAGCTAAAACAAAGGGATGATGATTATGATTAGTTGCAAATTAATTTTCAGAAGTTGCAATATTGAGAGACATGAAATGATTGGTTAGCATAGTTTAGCAATAATTAGATATCATGACAGATGAGCTGCAAGCACGATGATGAGCGTGTGAGCGCGCGCACACACACACACACAAGCATTAAGCAGCATAGCCTCCAGTAATAAGAAATGAGAACCATGTATATATGGTCCTAATTAATAAAGTGCTTATGTCACATCCTTGTAATCTACCCATACTCTCCTTAACCGATTCTTATACTTGACATATTCTCACATTTGTCCCTTTCGTTTCTCATTGGACTCCTCACTTTCTGACTCATGTACTATATTATAAGAGCGCCTACACACACGCACTATTAACGTAAATAAAAACAAATAACATAAACTATAAAGTTCATATTTTTTTTTTCACCTAAAGATTAAAGGGGTTTGCTTGAAAGGCAACCCGAATCTCACTCATCACTCAAACGGGATTGGTACATTTCTTTAATAAACGGGAATGTAGAATTAATGAATAATAAAAGGGGTTGACATGCTTTTAACGTGCTCTATGCTTCTTTTGCTTTACTGGGTCAAGTAAATTTTTATGCACGTCTCTCTTCCCTCTGCTCTCTGCCTTGATCATTTTTCCACGTCTTAAGAACTTTTACTTTCGTTACTCCAAAAAAAGAAGAAGAAGAAGAAGAAGAGTAATAGCGACTCAGACTCAGAACGTTAACACCAACCTTTCTTGAACTGCTTTCAGTTTTAAAAACTTTCTCTCCATTTTTTCCTCTTTAGCAGTTACCACATCTGATCTGCCACTAATCTCCATCCCTAATCCTCACCTAACTTTCTTTTTATGTAGGCCTACCGTCTAAGACGAGCCAATACAATCTTCGCTCACTCGCTCGCATGCACCTCTACGATCTTAGTATCTCTAAATTAAGTCTTAATATCATAAGATAAATAACGGAAACCATGTTTAGTTATGGGTAAATTAATTAAGCAGAGCTACAGATAGAGGGGGGGGATTAATTGAGTAGTTATAATAAATAATAGGAAGAGAGGGGAAAAGTGTGGCTAGGATGGAAGCGTGAGGAGAGGTCAAAGAGAGGGCGCGTGAGATAAGTTTGCTTGTGAGTGACACTTCGAAGGTTGGAAACGCAAGGAAGATTTTGGGGGTGACAGTCATTCAGAGTTAGCTGTTATATATAACAAAGAGGAGGAGACGGCTCCTTCTTGGACCCCTCTTCCCCATATATATATATAACTCTTCACTCCACACCTTTTCTTCTCACTTATCTTCCTCCCTCCCTCCCTCTCTCTCATATATATATTTCGTCTCCTTGTAAGCTAGTTAACATGGAAGTCACGGAGGAACTGGAGTTTGTGGGGCCGTCTAATAATCATGCCACCGTCACGAACATCGCCAAGGGCAAGCGTACCAAAAGGCTCAGCAGGCCCTTCTCGCCTTGTGCCGTCGTCGCCACCATGACCTCTAGCTCATCAAGCGTCTCTGGGGAACACCTCAGCGCCGGTGGAGATTATGGTTCCATTTCCTCCACCACAACCACCACACATAATTATGACGAGAGCACTGAGGAAGAGGAAGACATGGCTAACTGTTTGATTCTCTTGGCTCAGAGTGGGGATGATTCCCATAATCTTAAGCATCACCGACCTCAATCCCATCAAGCCGCCAGAACAGAACCGGTAGGCAGCCGGAGATTCGCTGAGATGCCCACAGTCACCGCCGGTGCCGCCAAAGTTGGTTTGTTTGTGTATGAGTGCAAAACGTGTAACCGAACTTTTCCTTCGTTTCAAGCGTTGGGTGGGCACAGGGCCAGCCACAAAAAGCCTAAGCTGATGTCAGATGAGAAGAAACGGCCGCCACCGCCGCCGCCACAACAACAACTTATCAACAGTTATGAGATTGAAGAAGGTCCAATTAAAAGCAGCCCTCAAATTTCTCTTCAATTAGGCAGCAACATGAACGGGGTTGTGTCAATCAACAAAGCGAAGATTCACGAGTGTTCAATCTGCGGGTCAGAATTCACATCCGGGCAGGCATTGGGTGGCCACATGAGGAGGCACAGGTCATCCACAACCATGGGTGCTTCCCAGGCAAGTTATGACATAGTCGCCGACAACACGACGGAGGTCGCTGCGGTGGAAGGGAAGCCAAAAGTTCTGGCTTTGGATTTAAACCTGCCTGCCCCGGAAGAGGATCAGCGGGCCGATTCCAAGTTCGAGTTTAAGTCAAAAGAAAAGCCATTGTTGCTGTCTGCTGCTCCGTCTTTGGTGGGCTGCCATTATTAGGCCTGGGTGTGGAGGGGAAGGTATTAGGAGAGGGGGAAGAGAAAAAAAAAAACAAGTCATAATTATTGTTAATTGGGAAGAAATGATGGATGAATGTGAATTATTAGCGTTATGTTCTTAATTTACAAATATTGGCAATTATGGATTCTTTGGATTATAATTATAATTACTAATAATAATTCCCATTTTGACAATGTAGCTAGTAGTCGTTGAACATATCGGAATACTTTGAGTAAGTAAGTGGCTAGTGTTCATGGTTGCCTTTCATTCACGAAAAGTGAGGGAGTGGTAGGGCATCTTTTCTTTTCGTTAGTTTATACTATTAATTTATTTTATTCATATTATTTTTGGGTGTGCATGGTAATGGAATGGATCGAGTTCTAGTGTTGTTGTTTGTTTAGAGAGAGAGAGAGGAGCTAGCTAGGGTTTGGCAGCAGCAGCACCACAACCATAAGTCGTGGATTAGGTTCCTTTTTGGTGCTTTTCGTTATTATAATAATAAAGCTGAAAGATATATCTCACACTCTGTGCGTCTCTATCTTGTTGCATCACCCACACCAGTCTCACGTTCACACTATTCCATTAAATGCACAGAATAAAGGATTATCAATCTCACACTACTCACTCCGTAATATGCTATCACGGCTCCCAAGCCCAACTCTACATCATCTCTTTCATCTTCTCTCCCTCTCCCTCTCCCTCTCACCTCACTAAATACCAATATATATATGCATGCTTTATATTCCTTCTCTCATGATTCACCTGATGAACTAGCATTTTTTGCAGACTGACTGATACTCTTTTAATCAGTCTTGCTTTGCAAGCATTGGATTTTACTCTCTTAAAACTGATATGCTTTAGCAACGTGGTTGGATTTAGGGAATTTGACTAAAATCTAAGATTTGAATCCTCACTATATTTAGATTTAGTGTACATATGAGCAGTTAAAAAAAATGTCATGGATTGAGGTTGCGTGGTATTGTCCCCAGATGTAGCAAGTAAAAAATATAGGAAGAGAGCATAGGGATTATCTGGCAGGAGTTGGAGCCATACAAAGTTGATGCTTCCAAGAAAGATACTGCTAACTCTGAGACCACAGACATTTGTATTTGGATTAAGATTAATAGTTGTGGGGTCCACTGCCCCTTGTTGTGGAGTGGACGACCCATCACCCATAGCCTCTCTCTCTCTCTCTCTCTCTCTCTCTCTCTCTCTCTCTCAAGCTAGCTAGCTATCTCCCTCACACACTCTCAGTCACTCACCCCTATCAACTTGCAGGACCTTATTAGTGCAATTGCATACCAAAGCATATTTGCATTAGATGAGTTCCCCTGTTTTTACGGAGCATGCATGAGAGAGATGAGACGTAATTACTTTAGGTGGGGTGGGGGGGATCGGAAGTAATTAATTAGATTAGGGGTAGCTAAATGGTGAATAATGCTGATAAGCAAAGCATGTGGGCACAGACATTGCGTGAGGTGTCCGAAGGCATAAGGAGAGAGAGAGAGAGAGAGGTGGTTGACAATACATGAGCACATGTAGTTGGGGGGAGGTTCCCTTGGTGTCATCCAACCTCTACCATTATTCTCTCCGCTTTTACAAATATGCTTAGCTTAATATCTCTCTTATTATTGTCCTCCCACCAAGCAAAGCAACTTCCCCACACTAATCCCTTAATCATCCCCTCCAATTCTTTCCCCTTCCCTAATTTATCATATATTATACGTAATATTGGTTATTCAACTGATATTATCGATCAGCTATTCTAAAAAAGTTTTTTACATTTATAACTCTAACTTAAGATTTCCAATTTTTGACTAGACATTTGAAAGCTTCACTCTCTCAAGTGTTTCCTTCCCCACAATCAATTTAAATCCATTATTTATTAAATTGACATAAATTCAACCGAATTATTGAACTGATGATTTATTAGGATGCACTTATATGTGATTAACTGGCCATGCATAATGTTGAGAGAGGGGAAAAGGCTAATAAATACCTACTGTTTTTGGGCAATAGTCCATAAAGTACGGTGGCTTTTTTATTTTGGGAAAAAAGAGCGGCTTTTCTTGGTAAAACTAAGAGGTAGTGTGGGGTACTTAAAAATAAGCGTTATCGGGTCCAAATTAAATAGCCGAAGAGACTGAATTAGTAATGAGGAAAGAGACAAGGGCAAATGGGATGCTGAGATGGGAGGGTCGTTGTGAGGAAAAGGGAAGAGGAAGGTATTGAGTGAGATACTGAGAGATCATTTCACCAGAAACATGACAGAGTAGATTGGATTAGAGGCTTTAATTTGGCGTGAGTTTCAAACTCAACAGCCGGAAGGTCTGTAGGAATAGCCTTCAGTTTTAATTAATGGTGAAGCGAAAACCACACACAGCATGTAGATTATCCTTTTTGCCGATAGGGACAAAATACCTCATATGCGTATGAGTTGGTTTACTATGTGGCTCCTCGTCCTATTGTGAATTATATATGATGAGCCATAAAATTAAAGTAGGCATAGGCCTGCCGCTCTATTTGGGCAAATGGTGCTGAACAAATTTCGATCGCATCAAGGAACTTGCTAATCCTTCTATTGATCAACAGAGTTCGGCTCCAAAATTAAGCAGAACCTAACCTTATCTAATTAATGTGTTTGGTATGCAATGGCGGATCAATTAATGTGGATCTCTCGTCTTCATCTCTTGAGTGGTAGTTCTTACTTTGGTGGGAGTATGGCTACCTAAAATCCATTTCACTGCTTTGGGTTTGGTTGGCCTTTTCATGGCAAGTACAATGCCAACAAATATTGGATATCCCACATATTATATTATCTATCATATTATTTATCAACACGTGCCGGTATTGTTTCCACTGGTGCGTCACCTGACAACAACGTGGTGATGTTTGTTACCTCTCTCTCCGTGTTTTTATGCCCATGATTTTTCAAGATAGATCTTTCCTCCTGAAGCCAATCACAGTGTTCTCCCTCAATATATCTAATTTTATATACGTGGATAACTTGGCTTAGTCACCCAAATCCTTTTTTTTTTTGTTGAAAAAGTCACCCAAATCCTTTGTAGTCAGATACAGAGGGTCTGATTTCAAGCCAACCAGGACCTGAGCAGAAAATAAAAGGATATTTATATGATCCCGTCTGTAATGGCTGATCAGTGAGAGGATAAGCAAATAAATTGCTTCTTCAGCTAGTAAAGGATTTGTTGGACTAAACTGGACATGTTTATTTAAATCTAAAGAATGAATTCCACTATCTTTCACAAACAGTACAGTTTCTTTTAAATTTCATAATCCATAGAAGAACCTCAGTCCCTTCTAATTCTGCAAAAGAGGCACGGTTTGACCGTCCAACGGGCTAATTATTACATGTTAGGGACTGAATTGTAAACGGTATTTGCATTATTTCAGAGAATATACTTTTACACCCAAGAAGTTAAAACTTGGAAATAGCCTTGTAAATTCTTTTCTTCCCACTTCCCCAGAGAGTTGAAACAGCAACAGAAGTAAGAAAACTACACGTGAAATTCAGATTCACCATTTGTTGTGTTAATAATCTTAAACTTTCGTCCTGTTCACTATTTGTCATTCCCTCCTTAAGTTTGCTTCATTTATTTCAAGACTATAGAAATATGACCTGCTCTTTCACGTTTCTCCCGTGTGCTCGCAATATCTTCAATTGCATCTTTTCATTCAAAACTCTAGAAAAGGAAATTGTTCCAAAAGGCCCACGAAAAAATTTACATGAAAAACACAATAAACAACCGCTGGTAGAATACAGGCGCTTAATCAGTCAGTTTCAGCAAATTTGTTGCCCTCCAATATGCATATCCAAATCAATCAGTATCTGCGTGATACACCACGACAAACAAATTATTGGACTCCTGTGTATATTTTGATTTCATTGCATGGACTGCAGCCCAACATAATCTTCAACTAACATATTATGAACTAGCTGAGATTTCTCTCCACTCAAACAGACACTACTTATCCATTTCCACTTGTCAATCATTCCGATACCGGAACCATGTACATGAGTTAATCGCTTATAAGTGGCACTCAGAGGTATTAAGATATTTACCTTAGGCTGAAGCAGGATGCCTGTGCCAGCAGATGAAATTTCCAGAACAGGCCTGTGCTTAGTTGGCAAAAACATTCACCCGAACTCTAGCTGTAACTTCAGGATGTAGCTTTAACTCTGCAATATACTCTCCTGTTTCCCGGATCTCTGGAAGAGAAACAATTTTTTTGTCTACCTCCCTGAAGAGTAACTCCATAAAATAGAAACGGAATGAGTTAAACAGATAACAAAAAATGAAGATCAATTCATATTATCAAAGAAAAATACTCATGAAACACCTACTACAAGATCAAGACAGATGAAGTAGTGAACATAGAATCGCAAACTACCCTCAACGCTTTGGGAAAACAAAAAATCTCAAGAACCAGGATGATAATTTAGTATGTGGACACTGAAACAGAAGTTTACAGCCAGTCATATGTGCTCGATTGACATCACTTGAAGGCATTTGAGTCGCTAATAAAACAAAGGCACATTCAGGTTTTGAATCTCTTTCTCCTCTATGGCTCTATCTATCTCTATGTCAGTTTTTCAGATAATCAGTGCAAAATTTTCAAAACGAGTTCTATATATTGAGAAGACCGTCATACCTCTGAAGCTGTGCCTTGATTATATCAACAAGATCTTGAGCTGTAACACTAAGAAGGGGGAAACCATAATTATCAAAGTACATTTGAATTTGAGGGCATAAATTAACTGCTTAGCGTGCATTGGTCAAAGCTCACCTTCCAAAAATTTGTTTTCCTTTACCACCTTTACGCTTCACCTTAAAAGCTCCAACAGTTTCAAAAATTAGAGCAAGTTGCTGTGCCTCTTCTTTTACCTGCAGAACTATGAACTTAGATAACATGTAGCATCTATAAAAATAAAAGGAAAATCAAAAGGATGATGATGAAGAGACTTCATTCAGCAATCTGTCATATGAAACTCAGTTTCAGCCCTGCACGCCACTGTTCCATGTAAAACTTACTAGCATAGCATTCCTTACCTCCTACTCCAAGTCAATAACGGCAACAAAATGTTCTGCAAAACAATAATATGATGAATAGGACAAATTACCCGTCTTTTCTCAGCCTCAATTCTTTCCTCCTCCATCTTCATTTCCCTGGGGAGAGAAGTTATTAAAAATGAGATATAAGACAGTTCAAGGAAAAATTATCCCAAAACTGTTTGCAAAATGCTTTACTGCCCTCATTTTTGAACAATGATGACACAATTCATTACACAGAAAAATCCAACCATGAAAGATTGCACTCAGATGAATGGGGCTGACTGGAAATTTAATTATTCAGTCACCATAACTTGCCTATAAGACTTGTCAAGTAGAAATGGTTGGATTGTGACTTTCTAGTTAAGACTTCTCAACTATTATTAAAAAAGAAATGTAGCTATTATCAAGTTGCTAACATTTTCACCAAGCTCCTTGCATTGGCTTCATTTGCGAAGCTGAGAAACTCAGAAAAGTACTTGGTGTTTGCAACATGCCAAGTCCAGTTTAAGAGTCGCAGCTCGTACTATTAAACTGAATACATAGTTTTTCACTGTAAAAGGGCAACTATTGGATAAGTCAATATTGCCCAAATCTATTTATTTTTAGCAATGAATCTGGCAGGTAGTAACGAATCTACTGTGAGGCTGGCCAACAGTTCTTGGGATGAATACTAGCATTCTAGAATCTATTGCTATTGTTTAAGACTTCATGCTCCCATGTTTCAACTTTTCCCTTTGGCTGTACTGTTACAAAATTAGAGGCAAAGGAAAAGAACTGAAACAGGGAATCCAAGACAAGTGCAAGAGACGATAGAATGGTGGTGTTTTATTTGATAGACCAAAGTCTATGAGTAGGAAATTACAAACTCAGTAAAAAAGCAAACAACGAGGCTAAATTGGAGTTAAAACTAGATTCCTACTGATCTGCAACATACAATAACCGTGACCCGCAAATAGAAATAACTAAAACAGAAAACTAACGACTAACCAAAGTATTTAGACTTGCTTATCATTAACTAATCCAACAAGACGAAATATATATTTCAAAAGTGGTCACTGGTCATATATGTATGGAACGTCTATACTTTATGGTACAGCAATCAAATATCACCCACACCGTCATCTCCAATTAAATAGGTTATCTACAAGTTTTATACGCTAACTTGTAGTAAGCACACAAACTGCCTACAACAGATTCCCTTGTATCCAAGATAGCGGCATAGATATATTTCCTGGAAATTTATAGTTGATCCTGTTGTCGGAATTACAAGGGACTATCCTGGAACGTTCTATATCCACTGAATTTTATTTTATTTTTAAAAGGAAAATTGACAAGCATAACTAATGCTGTAAAACATTCAAAAAGATAAATGATGTTAAAATACGCCATCAGGAGGTCTTGCATGGTTCAATTAGACATTACTTGAGCAGCAAAGGAGTGACAATCTGGGCCTTTCCCGTGGGTAGCAGATAATTTCTGAAAAACCCAGCCCTTACATCAAGAAGTTGCCCTTGCTTTCCAAGATCAGGAACGTCTTCCTTCAAGATAATCTGAACTCACAAATAGCATAAGAGCAAGATGAAAGAAGCAGCATCACATCATTACGCGCGAAGTGAAGTGCAATAATTAGTCAAGGAATTCAGACTAGGATACACAGGAATTAATAATAATCAAGGACAAAAGCGACTGCCTATCTTGCGTTCCCCACCTCTCCTACTTGTATGGAAGACAGAGCCATTATTTTCCCCGTACAGTTTCGAGAGTAGCCAAATAAGGTAATTAAAAACTTTGAAAACACAGATGACAGTCCAAATTATCCTGTACTGTATCCACACTACCTTTCGAGTTTTCTTCGTCTTCTTTTGAGCAAAAACCACAAAGACCTTCCCGTTGTTGGGCAATTTAGTACCTTCATTCGATCTTTCAACGATGCTCTGCAACAGAGACGAAGAACTCCACGAGAGATTAGACACTACGGATGCCATTGTTGTCCGCTGCAGCCAGATCTCAAGAACTTCCCGTGTGTCTCCCTCTCTTCGCGCTCAAATCTTATCTTTTTCAGCGCGCCCAGACTAATTCGCGACATGTCGTTTTCTCACCACTTGAACGAGGGCAGCGACAAGGTAAGTGTGAGTCGTTCACATAAAGTTCGTTAATGGTAGTGAGCTTTGGGAAACCGTTGGAGAATGACTTTTGGTAAAATACATTTTAAAGAAAGGAGTTTTGACCAGAATGCATTTTGGTAAAATGCATTTATGTTTGGATAGATTAGATTCAGAATGACTTTTAGTAGAATGTATTTATGTTTGAATAAATGTTGGAGAAGTGACTTTTTGAGGAAAATTACTTAAAAGGGCATGAAGATCATTAATACATATACATTATTTTATATATTGTGTTTAAATGAGAGAAAATAAAATGATAAAAAAATGGAATAAAAGAAAATATATTTACATTACATATAATTGAAAAGTAAAATTGTCTAAGTAATAACAACATTACATAATTAATTGGAATATAAAATTTGTACAATTTGATCTCTAATTTTGTCACGAACGGGATTCATCTGTATTGAAGATGATCGTACATTGACTGAAGATTCTCACGACACGTCTTGTCACAATGAACACGTGAATCACTCGACCATGTAGGGGTGAGCAAAAAAATCGAAAACCGAACAGAATTCAATTCGGTTTTTTTGGTTTTCGATTTTTTTCAATTTTTATTTTGTGATAATTCAGTTTTTATTGTTCATGAAAAAAAATCGGTTTTAACCGAAAACCCAAATTATATATAATATATATTTATTTAATAAATTATTAAATATAATAATATTTATATATTTAATAAATAAATTATTATATTTTTACGTATATTATTATATATTATTATAATATTTTTAAAAATTATTATATTATATTTAGATTAATAAATTAGTAAATATTTTCAATTATTTCGATTCACCGAAAAACCGAATCGAAATAATTCAGTTATTTCGGTTCGATTAATTTTGAGGTTCAGTTCGGTTTTATTTTTACAAGTATTTCAATTTTTACCAAAAGTTGTTGCTCACCCTTAGGATCGTAGATTTGACGGGGTTTATTTTGACGGGAAATTCGATTGCCAGACACACTCATACAGGTTACGATTTTGAGTATATCATGTCGCAACTTAGAATTTTTACGTTTAAGTCGCAACTTTAAATATTTATGTCACGACTTAAAATATTTTAAGTCATGACCTGAAATGCATTATAGACAGAAGGAGTTTTTTAGCTTGTTAGTTTTTAAAAAGTAATTGTACGCAATTCGAAGTAAGTATGTAAAAGGAGTTTTGTCTCAACTTGCGTGAAAGTTTATTTAGCCAGAATGCATTTTGGGAAAATGCATTCTGGACAAATCAGTTACCAAACATTCCACTTTTCTCAAAACACATTCTTCCCTTGGGAATGCATTTTGAAGCTCCAAAATGATTTGCCAAACACCAACAGTATATAATAAATGTTTATCTCAGGTGTTTCAAATTTCATATACTACCTCAAATATAACGAACAGTTAATTTTTTTTAAAAAAGATTGAGAAAGCTAAATAAATCACTTTAAACTATTTACATTTATTATTTAACTCTAAATTAATTTGTATAATTTATAAATTAAGATATAACCTAATAATACATATAAATAAATATTTTTAAGTGATTTATTTATCTTCATTAGTTTTTCCACAAAAATTCAAATAGTTCTTATATTAAGAGTCAAATGTGGTATTATATTGTTCGCTTGGGTTTAAATTTCATGAAGGTGGAAAGATTTAATTTTTTGTATAAAAAGGATTATAACAGTAAAGCTTAGGTTTGTTTTGCCCTCAAAAGTATTAGTATTGACTTTATTTTTAGCTTATAAAAATTAATATTATTGATCCTTTCAGTTTAATTGAATTTTGATTTTGATTCCTATAATTTTAAATTTCAATTCTTCATCCCTATAATTTTATAATAACTTAATTTGAGTTAATGCTATTAAATATAAAGTTTGAAATCAAACATCATTAAAACTGTAAAAACCAAAACTCACCTCGTTTCTTTTACTTTTAACAAACTTTTGTTGTAGTTCTTATATTTTACTCTGTGAATCGAAAGTTAAGGTTGTTAAACTCATGATGAATCCTTACAGGATCATAGATACAACAAACCATAATTTAAAATTATAGAAATCAAAATTCCATTAAATTGTAATGAGAATAGTGTTAACCCTCCTGCAAATTTATTACCATCCGCTGTAGATTTTATTAAATTAGGGTGGTTATTTAATTCTATCCTAAGGGAAATTTCTTTTTTTAATATATAGAGAGCCACGGAGCATGTGAAGTACGAGAAATGTTATGAAATTAATCCAATTATGAGCTATTGCTAACGGTTAACTATTAGTTCGTCCAAAAAAAAAATGGCGGACTATTATATAACACTAGAAAGCCTTTTAAGGGAGGTATGATGTGAGTTGACCGTGACAAGCAGGTTAGATTTTAAATTCGTATAGAAAGGTTTGCCCAAATTGATTTATGAAATGAGTCTTTTTTTTTTCATGTGAGTAAAGACAAATGTTTCAGATCTCTATGATATGAATGTGTAATTCACAAATGTTAGAGTTTCACGCCAGTATAAAAAAAATTAATCTGAGCTAGCAAGTTTTAACAAGAACAAACAAACTAACTTAAACCAATCAAAATAAATAATCAATTAATAATAACTAACAAGTGTGAATAAACTAGGTCTCTTAAAATAAAATCGATGCTCATAACATTGATGACATATTTATTAGATTTTATTTTAAATATTTTTCAATTTACATATTTTAAATTAAGTATGAATGTATCATTATTTAATTACAGAATTACTATTTAATTTTGCTAAATCAACATTTTTAGTAATGACATCAAATTAAAAAACTACAAATGTATACATACACTTTATAAATAAAAGACTAAATTGAAAATTGAATTAAAGTTAAAGGATTAAGTATATACTTTAATTTCAATTTCAATGGTGAGTGTTGAATGGAGGGGTGCAAATGTTTGGGACCCTTTCAAGAGAAAATCGTAGATCAAGCTGCTGACGTGTGAATGCATGCTGGGGCCCTCGAAAACTCTTACATTGTCAATATTTGTATACTAAATTGACGACTTACCTTCCCATATTGATTTCCAAACGGAAACCAACTAGGCAGCTTGATGAACATGTGTATGATCTCATAATTTCCATTAATTAATTACGTGCGTGTGTATGTGTGTGTGTCTATATAATTAATTAGTAAGATCGCTACAAGTCACATGGAATGGACACGTATACAAATGCATAAACAGGGATGCTAGAATGGTTATATTTATAGATTAATTTCAACATGTTAAATATAAATCAATGAAAACTTTAAATTTCATTATTTTTATCTTAAAACTTAACAACTTTTTAACTTCAATCATATTTAATAAACAATATATCTCATAAAAATCAAGTTAAAAGTAAGAATTGTACATTTATTTAAAAGTCAAAATTAGATTGCGACTCCTCGGTTATATACGCTTCTTTCCCAATCACATTTTCTTCCTTTATATAAATATATTAATTGTAAACATGTTATAGTTTCATTTTTGGTCAAGAGTTAAGAGTCCTAATACGTTAGCGCTACGAGAATCTGAAGGTTATATTATTGTAGCGTACTAGGAATACAAATTTCACTCCTGAAATGTTGTGCCGTCATTATACTCTATATACTGTGTGGTTTCTGACTTCGCAAGCCGCAGTTAAGATAAGCTGCGTTCTAAATTCCGGAGTTTCTCTGGAGCTGGAAGGCAAGCTCCGATGACGCCATCTCTTATTTCTGAACAGATCAAACTCTGCCAATAGATTGACTACTTAATTTTAAAGACTATATATACACAGTCTCGATAATTTTCTTTTTCATACTCTTTTTGGGTGCATGCAAGGGAGGTTGGAAGTGGGGAAGGATTTCCTGTTCTCTCACACAGTTGACTTCTTGTTATATATATCTCTGCATAGATATCTATCTGTATATTACCCACCAGTTTCAACATCTCTTCTCGGTTCATAAATACCGGAGAATTGTCTGTCATGCGTTTCTTTGTACTCGAGAATACAAATTGAATTACACAGCTAGCCCACATCTCGGCAGAAACAAATGAAAATTCAAGTGAGAGATCATTAAAAAAAATGATTTCAAGAGCAGCAGCGTCTAGTTTCGTCCCAAATCTATCTCAAGGTCTGTACAATATGTTTCCTGTTGCTACTGCTGATAATAATAATATGGTTTCGCCTTCTGTTGAATCGGCTCCTTCACAATCGACCTCGCTCATGTTCAATCTCTCCGTCCTCAAAGACAAGCTTACTCATGTGCAGACTCTCGCAGGTATTCTTATCTCCTCGGATCAGACCCTACCAGACACAACCTGTACAACCTTAGCCAGTATGAATTCTATAATCCAGGAGTTCATAATCACTGCGTCTTCCATGATGCTCACCTGCCAACAAATGGTCCTTAATATCTCACCACCACCAGGTATTCATCAATGCGCTGAATCCAACTTTGGCAATAATTATACAAATGTGCATAATAATAGTAGCACGAATAACATAGCTCAACACAGAGGGCAAGGTATCTTCTCTAGTCCTGATGATCAAACCTTGGAATGGTTCGGTGGTACTGAAAGCTATGATAATAACACTGATAATTGCGGTAACACTAATCTCAAGGATGATGATCCAAGTGTTGAGATCAGTGAAACCAAGAGAGAACTGTCTCAAGGGGATGATCAAGCCAATGAACCAAAGAACGAGGAGGACATAGTAGAATTGGATGCTGCAGATTTATTGGCCAAGTACACACATTACTGTCAAATTTGTGGGAAAGGATTTAAACGAGATGCTAATTTGAGGATGCATATGAGAGCTCATGGGGATGAGTACAAAACCAGTGCCGCTTTAAGCAACCCGATGAAGAATAGAGGCAAAGAATGTTCGATGAGCAGTACATTTAGGCCTAAGAAATACTCATGTCCACAGGAAGGATGTAGGTGGAACCAGAAGCATGCCAAGTTTCAACCTTTGAAGTCAATGATATGCGTGAAGAATCACTACAGGAGAAGTCATTGTCCGAAGATGTACGTGTGCAAGAGGTGCAACCTGAAGCAGTTCTCGGTGCTGTCTGATCTGAGAACACATGAGAAGCACTGTGGGGATCTCAAGTGGCAGTGTTCGTGTGGTACGACGTTTTCGAGGAAAGACAAGCTCATGGGACATGTTGCTTTGTTCGTTGGCCATGCTCCAGCTGTCACCGGCCTGTCGTGTTCAGGAAAATTCGTGGAGTAGCAAGCGTTGCAGCTGCAGGAAGATGGGGACTTCAAGACCATGATGTTTGATCTATATGATTGATCAAGGAGGTCCTCTTAATTCTCCAAGCTTAACTACTCTGTATACTTAATGTGTTGGAGTTGGATAAATGGAAACTGAATGTTATTATATAGTTAACCGTGTGTAGTTTTACATAGAAAGCTCAAAATTGAATGTTATTATATTGTTAACCGTGTGTAGTTTTACATATGAAAGCTCAAAATTGTCATGTGATTTACCTAATTGTGAGTCATCATGAGAAAGGATCAGAATATGAGGTCATAGCTTCATGTAATGATAATGCAGTAAACACCCCCCCCCCCCACAAAAAAAAAAAGAACGGTTTACTAACACATCTACTACGGTAAACTATGTAAGATATGATTGAAAGAAAGCTTAAATGGGAATAATAATAATAAAAAAGTTTGTTGAGTCTTCAATGGCTCGACCATCATTTATGTCATATATACAAGAGAATGTCCTTAATTCTCGAAACAATGAAGTTAAATGTCAATTCTAATGGTCCATTAATTATGTACCAGCTGATTATATATCACAACCGAAAATAAATTACGTTTGTTGGAGGGGCAAGTGGGTTACTCCTTGCTGTAGCATTTGTCTCAACAGATTTTTGTTGTTGAATCTTTACTTTTAGAAATTCTCTTCATTTCTTCCGTTTTGCCATTCTTCAGCTACAGCTTCCAACCTTCGCAACTCCCGCATTGTACGGAGTTCTCTGCCTCCTACATCAATACTGTCTACGATCTGCAGTACTTGCAGTGTCATCCAAGATTACGTAGTGCTTTGATATATATATATATATCGATTGTTGGTTTTCCACCTTGAAGTTAACTAAAAGGGTTTTCGAGTTAATTTGTAATTAGGCAAACTATATAGGAAACAGAAGAGAGCTTAAAAGGAGCAAAGGTCAGCAAGGCGAGACTTCAATGGCCTATAATTAATTCCATTCATGTGCGCTGATTACTTATTTACAAGGGAATAATATTGAACTTGACAACCAAGAATATTCATATTAATTATACACTGATCGAAACGGTAGGACGTTGGATGTGCTTATTTGTCAACCTTTTAAAATCACTTCTAGAATCACTTTCACACAAACTAAAACAAAATTTCTCTCACATACGTATATTGCATTTCGTACAATCTCTTTCCAAAAACTAATCCAAATAAGCCTACAGACTAATGAGTTGTAAATTAGGACTAATTTAACATCATTATTAATTAGGCAAATTAGAGACTAGTAATTGAAAATTAAGTTGCAGCATTAATTAATTCCATGTTGAACACCATATGGAGTGGGTACTCTGATTGAGAAAAAAGACCAAAAGGTATTTGGATTTTCTTTGTGAACGAAGCAGGCAGAATAGGAGGCACCAAATATAACATTGTCACTGCCCAATGGCCCAAGGAATGCTTGAAAACTAAAAGAATTGGGTGTTGAGGAAGTGCACCCAGCCGTTTGGTACAAATACAGTTATAAGATTTATGCATGATTAGGCCTGCTTTGCATGCCTGCGCAATATATATAGATATAATATATATATATATATATGGTCATCAAGGGAACGTATTAATGTTAAATGTGGGGCCACAATGCGCGGCTAAACGTGCACAATCCATGCATTTACAAATAACACCACAAACATAATATGGAAGAGACATCAATGGCATGTTGTCCCTACCCCAGTGTTACACGTCACCTTTGGATGTGATCTAAGACTTAAATTCTGGGGTAATATTGTATTTAGCTTATGCTGCTTTTGCTTAATAATATTTTTTTTTTCAATTTTACTTTTCCCTATGGGCGAATCTGATTTAATTAGATTCAATCATTCAAGTTTAATTACATATAACTCCTTTAAAGGCTTTTTTTTTTAGTATTCATACATATTTGAACTTAAGATCTTATATTTAAATGTTTAAGGCCCCTTCTTGCTAATGTTGGTTGCTTTTGATAATTAACATATTTACTTGTTGATTTCCAAAATAAATATTTAATAATCTAGATATAATTTTATACCCTAAAACTTCTTTAAAGGAAATCATATACTTAGATTTAAAAGTAAGTAGTAATTTTTCATGTTTGACCGTGGGTCAAAATGAACCTACAATTATATCTCTAATATTATCTCTGATTTTTAATATAAGAGGTAGATAAATTCTTTTTAGATAAATTTAAAAAGTTAATAAATTACTTAATTATGCTATATTTTTTAAAACACTTATGTGTATTATTAAATTATATTTAAATTTATAAGTCACACAAACTAATTTAAAAAATAATAAATATATCGGTTAATTAACTTCTTTAATTTCTCTGACCCTTATATTAAACACATAATATGTAGCATTGGATACATTTGTTTCTCTGAAGTGGTGTATGTATATTTGTATATTATAACACCCTGCAATGACACCGAATTCCGTACCAGTGCAGTTCTCTAGATATAAATTACTTTAAAATAATTGGTGTTTCACGTAATTGTAGATTGCATTTGAACCACAAAACTCTTTTTAAAAGGATGATATAAAAGATATTTAATTTAATTGAGTGATATTGTTTAAGAAATTAAAATTAAACATGTTTTAAAAATAGAATAGGTGCAATATTAATACAATAAAAAGGGCTCCATAATTTATTGTGAAACGTTGAGCTTCGTCATGGTATTTTAATCTTGAGATACTTTATGAAACTTTTTTTTCTGAATACATCTATTCTCCTATTTAAAGTAATCCTGCTTCACGCATTATCGAACACTAAACTTCAATGATAAAATATTAACCCTTTCCTTGGACAACCAATATTGGAGGGGATTAACCTTCACCCATATCAAAAGAAAATGAAAAAGGTTGGCCATTGAGATTTTGCTGTGTTCGTCCGTGTATCTATACACAAAAAAGTAAAAATATCTCAGTAATACATATACATTTGTTTGTTGAGCTTTAAACTTCGTTTACAGCCATTTCATGTAAAGGCTTTGTTTGACTGTGAGGGCTATGTGCTGTGTCTAATCAATATCAGCGTGCACGTAATCAACAAATACAAAATTCTTCTGGAGTTCGTTGAAGGCAAAAGCCAAGCCAGCGCTAGCGAGTGCAAGTCCGGCCAGAACTATTCGGAGATATGTCTCTGAAGGGATTCCTGAAGTTGCACCAAAAACAACTGTTGCACCAATCAGAATCTTCTGCAATGTCTGGAAAGCTGTATAAGCTCCTTTACATGATGAGCACTTGAGAGTGTGCTGTTCAAATCTATCCAACATCTGCAAGGATCCAGAGCAAGCAAGTGCAAGATGAATTAAATGAATATGATTTTCGCTTAAACTCAAGAAGTAAGCCTTATCAACTCAAATCTAATGTGTGCGCTTTTAACATCAAGAATCCAGAGGAAGCAACAATTTATTTTTGTTCAGAAAGGATTTTATTCTCGGTTTGTGGAAAGAGGTGATGCAATTTTAAATAGAACACATGTTCAAGCTTTCACATACCTGCCGTTTCGTTAAAACTGTTGATGGCAACGGTTGCTGGCTGCTCAGGCCAAACCATTCAGGCTGGCTGTTTCCATGTCGCCTAAGCCAATTTCGAAATGCCAAGACAAAGCGGTCTGCTTGTGTTGGTGTGAAGGTGAGCTTTGTGTAGAGCTTATTAACATCACCGGACCCCTCGTTGGTCTCTGCAAGAAATATTTTCTCCTGGCCTTGAAGAACAATCATGTCTCCATCATATACCTTGTTTGAGGTCCAATGTTCATACCATCTAGGAACCACCTGAAACATTCATAGGCCAAAAGTAAATGCCCAGGTTAATTAAGAAACTCTGGAGCATTAATCAAGGGAAACGAAAATGACGGCCTTGGACATGGAATTCTTACTTGCCACCATGCAGGTCCAGGCACTGTGAACTGGAAAAAGTTTCGGGCGCTGCAAACAATGGAGCGAGTCTTACCAGGTGCCATGGGGACATTGAAAGAACATATCCATATCACCCATTTTTGGTCACCAACTACGGGGAGCTTGTTATTAATCTCTATTCTGCAAAAATATTACAAGTGGATTTAGATGTAAAAGCAATGACGTGGAAAAAGAACAATGATAGTATACCAACATAAAGTAATTCTTATTGGAAAGTCATCTTGATAGCACATGAAACAAGAAACAGGAAACAGCAAGTCACAACTGCCTTCAACTGTCCTGTCATACCCCTACCAACACCATGAATTCACATTCAGGCATAATTCAAAGAAGCACACAACTAATGTAGGAACTCCTCCACCTCATACTGTCCCCACACGAAAGGTGCAGAGAAACTTCAGAAGGTAAAAGAAAAAAATAAAAAAATAATCCCAGAACAGAATTGTATAGAACAATACTTATCCCACTATGCTGTATCCCAGAATTGTATAAAGTTAAGGGGTTAAGGTACAAATTTCACCTAGGAACAATGTTGCCCTAAAAGTTTTTTAAGAATTAACGTTAAGAAACTAATTTCATTAAGAAACTAATGTTGACTTTTCATATTTTTAATGGTAAGTGATAATATTATTCCATTTTGAAATTTTTAAGGTAAAATTACTCCTAAAAAACTTCCGGAACAACATTACCCTTAACAAAAAACTTGTGGGTAAATTTGCACCTTAACCTTAAGGTTAAATACAGAATAAGAATTCATTCACATATTGAGGATGCTTTGATGCTCAGCACTGAATTTTGTTTTAAATGTGAGTCAAGATGCTTATGAGTTGATACACAGCTCAAGCTAACCAGAACTTTGCATTGAAAAATTAAAAGAACTCAACTGTGCAGAATTCTTCCATATCATATAATGAAGAAGGCACATGAGAAAAATAAAATGAAACACATGCAAAGTTTACTTTCAATACTAAATCTTTGGGCTCACTTGTTCATATAATAACACGGGGCAACAAATTTGGAACTGATTCGCGGGTTCCCATCATTAGCTCCAGCAAAGCCCCATGGACCACTAGCCTCCAACTTGAATGGTAAAGGCTTTGCCCTATCTCTCCTTCCTGTAACCTGTAATTCATTTGGCGCTAGCGATGTAAAAGATACCAAACTAAATCAAATAAAGAACGAAAGATAAATAACACGGGGCTTAAATAGACAGAACAGGTGTACCCGCTTGGAAAATAAATAATGGAAGGTTACCGAAGGCACTTAGACTTGTACTAAAAGCATAACTGGTTGTATATTATGATCCTATAAACTGGTTTGCACTTAATAACTTCAAAACCATATTCAGCAAAACCTATAACATGATTTAATTGTTACAGGAGACATTGTTGAATTGTTAAGGAACATACGTAGCTTGAGGACCAAGTTTTTCCGTGATTAATCAAAATGTTATACATGGAGAAAAATTTTTCCTTACGTCTCCAGATTAGTTTGGAAGATTCTACATATATGCTATTAATCATGTGAGGATGTCAATGAACGAAGCAATATCTAATGAAAGAACTGTCTCCGGCAACTCTTCTTATGCTCTAAATGCTCCACTGCCAACGAGGTGAGCTGTAAAATTTCTAATAATTAAGAGTATAGTATTTCAAATCGAGTCCTCAGGTTCAAAGATATTGTTCTTACCTTGTGATGAGCAAAATCAATGTGAGAAGGATCAGAGACATTCTCCATGAGAGTATCATAGCCATAGAACAGATCACGTTGAATGTTCACGGTGGCAAACTCTGGTTTTTCAAAGTCATCAGGCAACCTAAACAAAACCATAACGCCATGCAGTTCAATTAAATACTCATCATTTAACAGTTAAAAAAACACTCGACAACATCTCAAACTGTCCAAATATGCATAGTTTAATGAGCTTAAACAGGACAATGTATATTTAATTCATTAAAGTAATAAAATATTAAATCAATTACGATGGGGGCACAGCGGCGCTGGCTTTTTCCCAACCATTCTCATCTGGCCAAACAAAGAGCAGACCCTGAGACACCATGGTAGGGAACTTGGAGACACATGCTCTAGGTGATCGAATAGCACGAGCGTCAGGACCTTCCGATGACGCCTGAGGGATCCTAACGCAAGATCCACATCCATCGAAGGACCAGCCATGATAGGAGCACTGTAAGTTGCCATCTTCATCAATCCGTCCTTCCTACAAAAATCAAACCGTTTATTTTCGTGTTATCTGGGAAAGCGATATTATAAACCTAAAATATTAATTTTCCGATTAAAATCAGTTGAAGGAAGGGGAGTAAAAGAAGGACAAAGAGGAGAGCCTGTATTACAGATAAAGGGGCGAGACGATGGGGGCATTTGTCGTCGAAAGCTACCCATTCGGATTTGGATTTGTCATACCAGAGTACGATCTCGCGACCCAGAAGCTGAAATGGGGTAGGCAATCGAGAGTCCAGATCTTCAATTAAAGAGACTGGGTACCAGTGATCCCTCCAAGAAAACTTTGAAGACGAGCTCTCATCACTAAATTCATTCTCAGTTTCATCCTTCTCTGTTTCTGGAATTGATTGCTCAGGCTCAATGCTTGGTGGGGCGGCAACGCGCAAAGACAGGTCTCTGGGTCCATTCAATCTATGTTTTCTGTTGAAAGCTTGTGTATTTGCACAGGTATAAAGAGGAAAAGCCTTCAGGGTTTTGTTTCTCGCTGATAATACTGTGTCCACAGTAGACAAGGCAGAGGTATGGTGTAACAGAGCCATGGACGGAGGTGTAAGAGGAGTTCAGGAGCAATTCACTGTAAAGGGAGCTCAACAAATTTATAGAGAAAGGGGGGGGGGATGTGATAAGAGAATACAAGAGAAGTGGGAACTCTTGAGAACTTTGCGTGCAAGTCTGAAATGTTTCAACCTATATTGAGGTGGGTCTCGAGCTCTTTCCAGACAAAAATGATGTTCATCGCTACTGTCATTCGATAATCGGTTTTCTCCTCAGGCTTTGGATTTATTTCAGCAGTAACCAGTTACACTTCAGAGTTAACTTACATGGTGAAAAGGAAAGAGCAATTACAGAAGAAATTGGGCCAATTCCTTTATGGGTAAAAACGGACTGATCAAAATCAAAGTTCGCTCCTTGTTAACGATGACGACAAATTTGTGCGTGTCCAGTGTGAAAAATCAGTAATCAGTCCGGCCGGAAGGAAGAGGATGTCCACAACTTTGAAGAGCGGTCAAAGTGACCATTTTGCTGCCAAGTATCGCAAAAATGGCAATGGATGACGCTCCCAGGTGGCAATAGCATAAAGCCCCAGGCCAAAAAAAGCACCATGTATATAAATGACCTAAATTTTATTACAAACAGTAATATTTGCCACTATTTTTTTTGCCAACAATGTTTATATTTATGTTTATTTTTCAGATTTTGTATATATATAATTTAAAATACTTATTCAAATTAAATCTATTAAACTATAATACTGCCAATAATCCGATCAGCATCTTGTCTACTGACATAGCGCCCAAACCTGAGGGCTATTGAGTAAGGTATTAAAAACCAGATCGATTTTTGAATCGGTCAATTGTTAATGGGTCAGATCGGAGTCAACCCATGGGTCAGACCAGTCATAACAAAATAGTATAAGTTAATAAAAAAAAATACTCATATTTGATTATGAACAAGTTAATATCATAATATTTAAATAAAAAAGAAATTAAATACATAATGTTTTGGTGTATACATGTCTCAAACAACTTTTTAATTGTAACAATAATAAAATACAATATTGAAAATATATGTTTATTCCTATAATCCTTCAAAAGT
The DNA here is from genome assembly GCA_006871305.1 of Vachellia collinsii. NCBI lineage: Eukaryota > Viridiplantae > Streptophyta > Magnoliopsida > Fabales > Fabaceae > Vachellia > Vachellia collinsii. Next base: position 25,282 of record QFDD01001079.1, read on the forward strand.
TGCAAAATAACAAAAAATGAGACATTAAAACAAAATCAATAATAGTCAGTGGTAGTTTAATTAGTAATCCAAAAAATAAAAGTAAGAAATTATCAATATAATGACAAACTAAAGCAATAAACTCAATTAAGGTAGTACAAGTTCACTAAAAATAAAAATAAAAAAATCAGATTTTTTTTTTCAAAAAAAATAAGTTAGACCTAGATTAAGATCGGTTTGCCTCGGATTACCCGATTTATGACCAGTTCGCCCCTAGTCACACCGGTTCATCTAGGTTTAGTGATGGGACCGGAATGGTTAGATGACCGAGTCACCTGTTCTTAAGTCAACTCGTCCGGTCCGATCCAGTCCGGGTTTTTATTTACTACTATTGAATATTGATTCAACTTCTTAAACCATGACCTGTCATATGTGGGCTATCAGGTCATGGAAAAAGTTGCAATTAAAATTAAGAGATTAAAAAGATATTTATATTTAATTATTGTAAACTCGATAAACTATAAACCATATTAACGTTTTAGAGTTTAATTACTTAATATAACTATTAATCATATATTTCATTATAACTATTATTAATTTCTAAATTTTATGTCGGTATTCGTATCCAAGCAAACACCGCAGTACAACTTCCCTTGGAAAACGTGCTTTGAAACCCAGCGGCCAGCGGTCGAGTCAGAGGCATCGCGGAGCCTGGGCCCTTGGATATTTAATGATTAATATCATATTTAGCTCCTTAAATCTGTATTTATTTTAATTTGTATCCATCAAATTTTACATCATGGGTTTTAATCCCTCAAAGGCATATTTATATTAAATTACAAGAAGTTATGTTTTAAAATGAAATGAAATGAAATTTGATAAAGCCTATAATTTGAAATTTGAAAAAACAGAACATGACAACACCACCACAGATTGTATTAAATGTAGCCATGAAACTTATTGCAATGAATTGTGCTGTAAATATATTTCACTCCATTATTTGGCTGCAGTCGACAATCATCAGCCCTTACAAAAAGGAACTTCCACATTCTAGTTGATTCTAACATTTTTCCTAAGAAAAATCTTGATTCTAACACTCCAGAACCACATGTAACAATGGAAGTGATTTTCCCCAAGCATGTACAAGACGCGTTCCGGGTGCCACAATGAACCATGTTCAGGCTTGATCAAACTGAAGAAAGTTGATTAAAAGCGCTAGCCACATTGCCAAGTATACTCACTAACTCAGATTATTTCGCTCACAAGCTGCTTTATTTCTTCGAATAAGATTGATGATCAGGCCCAACGTCACGCGAACCAGTGTTTATGTAAGGGCCTCGAAAAGTTGCTTGTGGTGATAATGGCTTTGATGGATCAATAACTGGCTGCTTTGACGACCTGCATAATTCAAGTTCAGTTATAACCGTCAACTTCAGTGCATGCAAAGGAATGCAGACCGGAACAGAGTCTACTACAACATATCAACTAACTTACGCCATGTAGAAGGGAAATGCCAAGCCAGCTGCAGCGAAAGCAACTAAACCAGTAGCAACCACGACATTGCGTGCTCGAGTCATGGATGTAAAAAATCCGGTTAGAAACGTGGCCTGGTAAAAAATAGATCGTGTCATGGTCTCTTGCAACATAATTTTCCGGTTTCAAGTTAAACCAAATGGATTGTGCAACAAAAGCATACATCAGAATAAAAATCACAATCTTAGATTAATTATTTCTAAGGATCACAATGAAGCCAACACATTCATCAAATAGCACTTCGCAATTGCATAACCTCACAGGTCATTGTGAACTGAAGGGGAGTAAGATCCCCTAGAGTACTTTAGGTTTAGGGCATCTGCTCCCGCTGAAATCTTTAAAACATGCATATTAATATAATTCCCTTTTAATTTTTGTTCCAGATGCTTTGACGAAGATGCCTTATTAAGCCAACTGATCCAGGCAACTCCTCCAAGCCAATACACAACTCAAGCTTATAAATTGCCGGACACAACTCAAACCAAGTGATTTACCAGATAATGCATCACAAATACCTTGAGAATTTTCTAAATCGATGATAATAGAATAGAAATATATTAGTAAACAAAATGCCAATACACAACAAATCCAACATCGCACAACAAAACAATCCAAAGCATATAAGTCGCCAGTAATCAGAATGAAGAGGGCAGAAGTATCATAGCCGATTACCCACCATTGACGCAAAAACAAGCAATCAAAGTTTAAAACTAAAACTCAACCTTTATTCAAAAGCGTCAATTTTCAAAAGGATTGCACAAGATTCATATTCATGGTCAGATTAAAATGAAAAATTTCAAACAGAGCAGGAAACGATGCGACGGCGTCCTGCACAGACTTGACAACCGCGAATAGTAAATAACGCGGGGAACAAATTCAAATATAGATTCAAAGGCATATTGAACAAATCAATCTCACCGGATTTTGAGAGTAGACAAAGCCTAGGGTTCGAAACCTCTCCAATACTTGACAGAGAACAACTCAACAAAGAACGAAGACACGCAGGGCTGACAACGGTAGACAGTGTCCAACGGAGGCGAGCTCAACGAGGCGTTGAATGCAATGACGCCGAAGAAAAATGGTTATCCCAGACCCAGTAGTGGAATCTTCGTCGATTGTAAAATCTGAGATTCATTACATCTACCGTGGTTAAATATCCTATCTCTTGTCACCAGGAAAAAAAAAAAATTCGAATATCTTGCCACTGTTGGGTCTCGGGGTTGTGGGCCCATTGGCTGTAATTAAGCTATTTTCCGGGTTTGGCAGTCTGCCTCAATTCAGCTGTTTCGGGACATTATGGTATGGGCAGATTTCAATAAGTGGGTTTATTTGTTGGCGCCCATGAGCCCACATTTTAGTTCCCATATTCCTCGTTTGTTTGTAATTTAATTTACAGCCAGCATCTTACTCTTGTCCTTTAAAAAAAATTGTGTTGGCCAAAAAAGAGCCGACTGTCCATCTCCGGTCCCTCTCTCACCCTCATAGGAATTTTGTTTAAATAATCGGGGGTACATGATAAATTAATATTAAAATCTGTATTAAAAAAATATTTACATTTAGCATTTAACAATATATTGGTAAGAAAAGAAAATACATAATAATACCTTAAAAATGATTACTAAATGAGAGGGCATCAATGCTTAGTAAACAAATAAGAACTCCCATTCTCTCTTTTACATGTTGAAAATTAAAAACAAACTTTAATATTTTAATAAGAAAATATACTTCGTGACTAAATTAATAAACTAGTCATTAAAAATGTCCTTAAATTTATCTTATATAACGTAAATTTACCACTTACTAATGAAACTAAAAGTTTTCACCATTTAAACAGCACAAATTTATAAATAGAACCATAAATATTTACTAATAATGGTTCTCAAAAATAAAATAAATTGGTGAATTCAACTGTTAGCCATGATTCTTTCTCACTAAAACTACTAGCTTCGATATTTCAAAAGAAATTCAGACTAAAAAAAGACAAAAGGAATGGACATATCAGAAAATAATTCAACACAGACCACTGATAAGATGGACGATAGTAATGAAAAAAACATCCAGTGACTATATATATCACACCAGAGGTAGACCAACATATGTATCCAATAAGTACAGATGAAAACTGAGATCTATATCAAGATTCTCCAAATAGGAGAATTTTACGACAGTGAGTCAGTGACACCGTTACATAACCTCCATTACCCGGTAGAAACCTATATAATTTTGACCTTTGATTTCATATTTTCACTTAAAATGTCAATTCACTTGACAAGCACGTTTTGCTGGGCCTGGTTTTCCTGCTGCTGCTGATAGTTCAGAGGCCTCCTGAAAAGCATTATGTGTGGCTCAGGACGATGAATTGCATAATGGACCCAACCACGGCTTTGTTGAACCCCAATTGCACGCCACTCATTCTGTGTCATAAAACCAATTTAAATCATTTCGGCGCACAACCATTAGATTTCCAGTTGTTGAAGACCACATATCAATCATCATAGACTATGAATGCTTATAAGAAGGCAAATAGCCATACATATTCCTCTTAATATCATCGCTGACACCGAACATAACAACAGCGGTAATAAATCTTCTGACTTTGAAGCCTATTCTAGAGCCATTGGCATTACTTGCACATAAATTAAGAACATTCCTATACTAAATTCTGTTCAAACAGGCCAGCTTATTATCTTTCACTAACCTCTTATTTCCTCTTCAGAGGTGTCAATTTCAACTCTACCATACCTTGTTCCATTTGTTTTCTTTTTTTCTTAACAGCAATACGAGCCAATACTTAATTTTAGTTACGATACAAGAGTTACCAATGACACCGCCTAAGCATTAGTCATCAGTTCGATTTCGGAGCGGGGCTCAGATGTCAGCCTTTTAGATTAACTTAAAAATCAAAGACACGTTAATCTGTTCTATACTAAATCACGTGGCCAGTAAATCGGAAACACGCAATTTAAGCAGGAATTGACAGACCAAAACTGAAACCTAAATACTTACTTCAGAAAGAAGACGATTCTTGGGAAGCAGTTTGGCCACTTCAGGAGGCAGAACCACATGCCTAAACCGGGGGGAAAACAGAGACAGAGAGAGTGCAAGTGATGACTATAGAAGTTTCCGAAAGAAAGTCGAATTGGATAGCGAAAAGCAGGTGACGATGAAGGAAATTGATACCTGTACTCATAAGTGTCATCGAAGTATTTCTCAGAGTACTGGATCTGACCCATCTCTCGCTGTGAAGGCTTAGTCTAGCACGAGGGCAATAGGGTTTCACGATTCAATCTGCAAATATAAACAGCTTTTAGGAAAAGTCTTCAACCATGAAATTTGCAGAAAAGAAAGCAGATGGCTAATAATTCAATAGAAAACGAAGATCAATTCAATTACCAATGAGACTGGAAAATTGGGGTGGCTTCCTAAAGGTAGACAGTGAGGAGAGAATATATATAATGGAGAAGCGGAAGACTTGGTGAATTCAGAATTTCAGATGGTTAACGTATATCGTGTGGATGCTTTTTTTTTTAAAAAAAAATAGAAATTAGATTAACGGCTAAAATTTAGAGTTTCAAATTTTGAAACTTCCCGCTTCAAGAATTTTCTATACGGTGAGGCCTGAGGGAGGCCGCGCCCGCAGCTGATCATCAGACACAACGGCAATATTCTATTGGGCTATAGATCTGCCAATAAATTCATGGCCCTTCAACTGGATCTTCAAATAATCCTAATAAGATCACTTCTAAAAACATGTGAATGTCATGCATGCCCTTCAATTGAAAAACATTTTGATAATTAACAACATTTTAATAATTAACTAGTGGTTGGCAAAAAAAAAATAATTAACTAGTGAATTCAACGTAAAAAAAATTCAACAAGTGTCCCGGAAATACTATCCTATTTTAAATTCCTAATGTCATTGCTCCAGTAAGAAGAGAAAAGGAATGTGCTCTTGATCCCCAAAAAAAAAAAATGTCCCCTAGAAACCGCTCTAAAATCTCCCCAATCAAACCAAAAGTAATTCAAAATCAAATATCAACTTAGATAACTTTGTGGGCTTAGCCAGTAAACAAATCATTTCTCCCCCATCTTTATCCTGGCCATGAGTTTCGTACGGTAACAGTAGATTCTCCCAGAACATTGTCTCCTGCTGCTACTTATATGGAAACCAAGCCCACAAATTGGAAAACTCATTCACAAACTGTGGCATGCAAGTGAAAGAAAAAAAAAGTCTGCTTATTATACATAAAGTAATTAACTGGAAAGGGGAAATATTGGGATGGAGTTAACAATAAAAGAGCATCAAAGCAAGCCTAAGAACGTTTCATTGTTAGAAAGCTACATGGGAGCTTATCTTCACCTTTTCCTCTGTACCCATTAGAAAGCAGAAGCTTGTCACTCTCTTGCTTGTGTTGTGTGGGTTGATATGCTAGGCTATGTTTGGTAACATTGTTGTGGAGAGAAAAGAAGGAACACGATGCATGGATATTTTGTATTTGAAGACTAAGTTCCACTGATCCATCAAATTATTTTCTCCAAACACAGCATCCTTAATGTTGACCCCAGCCTCTGTACTTCAACTGTTTAATCATTGCTTGTTTGAAGAGGCCTAGCATTTTGCAGGTCTTCCCTTTCTTCTCATGACACTATAGAAACGAAGAAACTCCGTTTAAGGGCCTTGCATAGATTCTCCTCACATCCATAGTATCGCTGTCTAAACAGTGCTTTTGTCTTTCTTGTCCATGTCAACCGACTAAATGCAGAATTAGCCCTTTAACTATTTCAGTTTTGTCATGATCCTCTTGCACCTAAACCCTACACCATGACATTAATTCTAACACAGATCACTTGAGGGTGAAAGAAAATGAAGAAGTGGGTGGAATATTTTTATATCTGAAGTCATATGGTAAACTTAAAAGGTGTGCAACTTCGTATTATACAAAACTTGTACATTCGAATATTCAAGAGTGAAACATAAGCACTAGTCCTATGATGAAATATCAAGATCTAATTCCTTTGCAAGCTTTTATCATCTTTTGGTAAGAACAAATTTGAGATCCTCCTCAGGTAGCATAGTGCTGCCCATTCTTCTAGTGTATATTGTTGCGGTTGTTTACAGTATTATTATACTCGTGGGTAATAATGTTAGGCGTTTTAAAACAGGAATTTATGTCTGAAATTCTGCATGACAAGACTGGCCTGCCAAAAACTTGACTTTGAAATGCAATATAGGGTCAGCAAGAGAGGCAAGATTAATTTCAAGTTGGAGCATTGAATTCGGCAAAAAACAAGCGGTTAAAAGTTGAAATGGACCTCAAGTAATTGGGATGGAAAATCGGACCTGTGTGAGGTGTGCAGTGTAAACGAGGAAGATATAATACATGCTTTTCGAGACTGCCCTGTGGCAAAGAGAGGTTATGGAGAGACATTGTCGCTCCATCTAAAAGAAAAGCCTTCTTCGCAGTAGATTGGCATGTGTGGGTTACCAGTAATATAGCGTGCAAGGGTAACAACGGAGAGCATTCTGACTGGCCCGAAGTGTTTGCTACTAGTTGTTGGTTTATATGGAAATGGCATAATCTCCAGGTTTATGATCCAGAGTTTGAAAGACCTTTCAACCCAGCTAGAATCATTAGGCAATATTTGAAACATTATAGGCAAAGATGGGATGCCACTGTAGGCCAAGTGATCCGAGAGGAAGTGAGTTTGGTATCATGGCAACCGCCAAAAAGGGATTGGTGCAAATTGAATACGGACGGATGGAGCTCAACGAAAGGACAAGCAGGATGTGGAGTTGTATTAAGGGGAGACTGTGGTGAATGGATTTATGGCTTCTCAGTCCAGTGAAAGTGCAATGGAAGCAGAAGGGTGGAGCGTGTATGAAGGACTGAGAATATGTCGGCAGATAGGTTTCAAGAATGGAGGTGGAATGTGATGCCATCCAATCGGTAGAAGAATTAAACCAGACCCAGAAGATGGGAGGAAATCGTCGTCTGTCTGAGCTGATGAAGACGTTAGTCCAGGAGGAGTGGCAACTGGAAATTAAGCACATATACAGAGAAGGCAACTGATGTGCAGACCGGCTGTCACACGGGTGAAGAGAAACGTCAAAGTCGCATGCATTGGAACAACCCTCCTGCAGAAGTCAAAGAAATCTTGAATGAAGATCTGGCAGGCCTTGGTATTCCTCGTTTTGTAAGAACAGAATAATCTAGGCTGTTGCCCTTTGTTTCACCAAAAGGGGAAAAAAAGTTGAAATGGACTTTGCTGGTGCTCGGTACCCGAACTACTACTATCTGAGAAGAAATATGGTGTTTTTGTTCTATTCGTGATCAATGAAGCCAGCCCACCCGTGTTGAGCTTCAGGGAACTTTTGATATCTGATTTGGTTTGAATATTGAATCCGCACAAGCATTTTGCAATGTTTTATTCGCAAAATTGGTCCAATAATTTAAAACCCAATTATTAGCCACTAGGAAGTAGAGAAGATATGCGCTAGCCCACAAACCGACAGGCACCCCCAAGAAATATTCTTTAGTGAATATAATATATATCAGTCGTGGATCTGGCAAACGTGGTAAAGTGGTGTATTCGTATCATTATCAGAACGAGTACAATGTCATACGGATAAAATTAAAACGCATGTTTATTCGTTGGAGACTTTTACTCTGGCGCTGGAATATAGATGGCGATAGTTCATAAACAATCGAATCCCAGAAAACATAGGACAAGATCACCACATGGCGATGTTGTTGACGCCATCAGTTTAGTATGCAACTACATGCAGAGGAACATAGAGCGAAGAAAGCCAAGTGGATGAAAAGAGAGAAGTTATGGGTTCAAGTAAAATGCCAAAGGATACTGAAGTTGCCCTGTGAGAGAAAACGAAGGAGATGAGAGAGAGACATCCCCATTATTGTCTCTCAGAAACAGAGAAAGAAGAGGGAGCTCCCATCAAGAAGACGAAGAGATGGTGGGAGGCACAGGAATTGAAAGAAGCTTCAAGTGACCATTGAAGAAGGTGAAATGGAAGGAAGATGTGAGATTGTTGAGAGAGATAAAGAGGATTTATAAAGGGGAGGGGGAGAGGGGGGCAAGAGTGGACTTCTTTCTCCTCAAGAAAGCTTGCAGCACCAGAAATGGTATCTTCCATAGGATATGCGGCGAGCACCTTCTTTGCTCCACAAACGCCATCGCTTTCCTTTTACTTCCCGTTTTTCTTTTCATCACCTTTTTCTCCTTCTTTACTGTTATTATTCCTTTCCCTCAACCCACACACTGTCTCTCTCAATCTCTTCATTTGGGATTTAAATATGATTTTCTGACATGTTTTTTTTTAAACTCCTAGCTGCATATTTGTGGGGTTTAAATAAAGAGCGCGTGGCTTGCTGATTAAGTTTAGGGCAATAGGCTACAAAGCCATCTTGCTTTCCTCTATCAATTCATTTTTTAAAAATAAACTAAAGCTGTGGTCTTTCACTGTAGTTATTCTTCATTAGAGAAGGAAAAAAAATTGGTGGTTTAATTAGAAGGTTCGTCCCACGTTCTGATATAGCCATAGATGATGGCGAAAAAGAATCGGTTGAGAAAATTTTGGGTTGGTTTGGATCAGTCGTGCCAGAAGTCATTTTGAGATGGAATGGCTTTTGGAAAAAGAAATTTTAAGTAAAAGTTAAATGATATAATGCAATTTATGTCTGAGTAAGTTATAATAGAACTTTTATGAAAATAAAATATGTTTGAAAAGTAAGTTTTGATCGAAAATAACTTAAAATGATTTAAATATCATTAAATAATATATAATCATCTATATATATTATTTTATATATTGTGATAATTTTAAGAAAAAATAAAATAATAAAAAATAAACTAAAGTATACAATTGATTATTTAGATTTACATCAAATTTCAGTTTAATCATTTAAATTTTAAAAAAAAACTTGTAATAATTTTCTCTTGACACCGTTTGTTTAATTTAATAGAGAATAATGGTTCATCAAATGTAAATAATGATTTTGCATTTAAATACCAATAAAATATACTTAAATTTTAAGTATTCAATATAATTATTTAATATTTTAAAATTTAATCATGTTTTGTAATTATTAACTACAAAATCATTGTTTTTCATTAAATAAAATTATATAGTTAAGATAAAAAGATTAAAAATGTACTTTTCAATTTAAGAGACTAAATTAAATGCATTTTGTTTAAATACATTGTCAAATGATCCATTCTTGTTTGGGAAGTAACAAAACCTAGGTTTCAAACCTTGGTTTCACAGAATCCGAGGTTAGTATGTGAGAGAGTTTTATCTCGGCTTGCGTGAAAGTGATTTTAGGAAGTGTTTCCCAAACAAGCTCTAAATTCCAATGCATTTTAACGTATTGAAAGCTTCTTTTGCAATTTAAATCCGTGAAGCACACCTTTTTGGAGGTTGGCTTGTCATGTTAACGTCACTGAATAATGAAGGAATGAACTGAGTACGCAGAAGTAAATATTTGATAAAGCTATGCACACCTATTATCGGGTTTGTTTTGGACTTGACTGATACATTTCTGGCAATAAGCCGTTGTGTTAGATATCTACAAGCGTGGTTCACAACCTACCATTTGCACTATGTGGAGTCCAAATTAAATCTTTTTAGGCCATATAACTCGAATCTCTAAACGCTTCTAGCTAGATCTTCAACTTGATTATGAAACTGTTCCTTTCGGGGAAGCTATTCTTCCTCCTACGTTTGAGAAAATGACATCAAGCAAAGCTTGAAAAAATGGGAATGGAATCGCGTGGACGCAAAGAAAGAATCATCTTGCACATGGATAAAAGTTTGGAACTTCATTATACATTATTCCCATTTGAGCAATCAGCTTAAGAGGAGGTTCCTGGAATATCTTGGGAGCAAAGCTAGCCAATCCATGCATAAATACAATAAACTATAATAATACGTTGGTCCAAACCAACGTTGGAATTCTCTCATGATGAAGGCATAGCGATCTTCTCTTCTGTCTAGTTTTAAAGTTTGGGCCAATATATTCGTACAATATCCATAAAAGTCAAAATACTGAAGTCTCAAACACTATAATAAGCCAGCCCTGAACACTGCTTTTTCACTTTATTGCCGACAACAGCTGCTAGGCTCGGCGTATCGATTTACATTCTGTGACATTGAAGGAAAGAACAATCCTATGACCAGAATCGCTAGATGTCTTGAGTTACACGCACGAAATTCTAAAAGAGAAAAAGTGTGCTATTAAAAATTGTTCGAGGAAGCCCAGAATCCCAGATGTTGTCCTGCTTTGATTCACCCCCAATATATGCACGTCTCACTTGCTTCATCCTCCAAACATTCCTTTCTCTGTATTCTTCTAACCCCAAGAAGCAGCCTTTTGAAATGGCCCTTCCACAATCACAGGGTCAAGCAGCAGCCCGACCAAGACGCTCAGGCCTGCTTCGTTATATCGCCATAGCCATTTTGGCACTGATAGTGCTGGCAGGAATAGCTGTGCTCATAATCTGGTTGGTTGTGAAGCCCAAACGTTTCGAGTACAGTGTGGAAGATGCTTCAATCCACAATTTCAACTTAACAGACGCTAATCACCTCTACGCAGACTTCAATTTTGACATAAGAGCCTATAATGCAAATTCCAGGGTCTCTATTTATTACGACACTATGGAGGTGTCTGTGTTGTACGAGGATCAGACGCTGGCCACAAATGCAATTCAGCCATTCTTTCAGCGTCACCGTAATGTGACTAACCTGAACGTGAGACTCACTGCTAAAACTGTGGCCTTGTATGGGTCTTTGTCTAAAGACCTCAGGCTGGAGAGGCGTTCAGGGAATATTGAACTGGACATATGGATCAAAGCGAGGATTCGGTTCAGGGTTGGGCTGTGGAAGTCAAAGGACCGTACCATGAAAATCTTCTGTTCACCTGTTTTGGTCCACTTTTCTAGTTCCAAGAATTTCGAGAGGACCCTCTGTGGAGTAGAACTTTAAGCAGGCTATGCATACGTGTTCTTGCCAACTGGACAAGTTGGGCTCTTTTGGTTTGGATATTTCTGGTTTATATGCTTTTTTTTTTTTTTTGCCTATCTGACTTTCTTCGCCATTGTCCTGTTGTACTAGAGCTTATCTTATGAATTGTTCGATCTTCATATTCAATTTGTATTGTTTATATGGACTTGGTTTTTAATTTGTTGTTTGGGCCGATTGGTGCTTGTAACAAAGTTGGTCACCGCTGGCTAAATTAAAGGTGTTGAACTCAAATGTGCTTATGCAATCCTTTTACTTGTCTTGGGCTTTTTAGTGAAAAGGCAAATGCAAGCGGGTAACATCACTCTAGGTGAAGTCCAATCATTATGATGTGATGCGCATATGATGTCTCATCGAAATCTAAATCAGAAGAGTGTCGAAAGTCAAAAAATGAGAAGGAAACAAGCATTTAATTTAAGGTGGCTTGTGGGAAGTGTATTGGTGTAGTGTGGTTAGTAGTTGGCAGTGTGCGTGGCACCTAAATCCCTTTCGATCTTACCAAGCTTTCAAGTAATGCTGAGAAGAGAGAAGCATGGATCGATCGTTGGAACTATATTCAACGGATGAAAACGACTCTTTGGCATCTCCTTACAGTGTTTATTCCTTCCCTTTCGTTGTTCCCAACCATATTGACAATATTGTTTCGTCTTATAATCACTGGCTTTCTTGTTAGACAACTGTAAAATAAAAAAAAAAATATGTATTGCTTATCATTTCCAACTCTCACCTCCTTCGAAACTTGAGATTACGCTCCAATTGGACAGACCAAAATAGGATTTTTTTTTTTTTTTTATTTTGGTGCCCCATTGAGTTTTCTTTCCCCGGATATCCCTGCAGTACTATACTGATTACTTTAAAGTTATGTTTGGTTGGTGCATTTTAAGGACAACATTCCCATGCATGATCAAGTTGCGAGGAAGAACATGAGCTGTAATATCTTGTTGCACTTACTATTGTATATGTCAACAAAACTAGCTCGTAGTAAACGGTTCATTATATTATCAGTGGGAAAAGTAACTCTTTTTTTATTTTTATGGGAAGGGGATTCTGTCGACGGTGGCAATTGATAGTTGGCCATGGTCCATATGAACGAGGACCACTACATTGTTTAGCACACGGGGCCATACC
>QFDD01001080.1:0-32498 GCA_006871305.1 Vachellia collinsii
ATTCTCAATGTTTTCATTGTTGTTTTCATCTAAACTGAGGAATAGACAATGTCCAATCACTCCTTATTTATGTTTGTAATAGTTTGATTGAACCTATTATATTTGAAATAGTTCTTTGATATTGTATGCATTGGTGTTGTATTTGTTACAATTATTTTCTTTAAAAGATGAAGATGTGTTTGAAGATAACGCACTTCGTGCATTGTGCAGGGAGCACCATCTAATGATTCTTAATATGAGATCCTTTGTCTAAGATATTAATTTCCCCCACAAATGCCCTTTGATTTGATATATTTCCCAACTAATTAAACAAACTCATGGCTAACTAAACAGCCTCCTCTAATTATGAACTTCCATTGAGGGTAATTTTGATTTTAAAGCATCAACTTCAACTGCATAAAGTAGTTAGTGGGTCCTTTAAAAAAGATCAGAGGGAGTATTTTCTTGTGCTTTCTGGTTCCCTTTATAAACTTTAAGTTTTAGACATTTCAATATTTATGCAGTGACCTTTGCTCATTCTGTTTCCCTTTTTCCCCCTGTACTGGTCTTATTTCATTAGCTTTTACCTCTTCTCACATTATTTTCTTAGCTTTTTATTTTTACCCATCTGCTTTCCATGGCTGAGTGGAATCTGCACAAAGGACATTAATTTCTTGTCCTCTTCCTGAGTGAAGTCCTGAAGCTAGGACAGGACAAGTCCAGCACTGACTTTTGGCGCATTGAATATCTCAAATTACTTAAGATTTTGGCTGCAGAATCCTCCAAGATTGACATGAAATTTCAACTTCAAATGATAGAGGAAAGTTATATACTATTAGTTTCATGGTTTTTCTTAAGAGGGCTCAATAAGTCAGAATATTCAAATCTTCAACTTAGATTAGTACCAAAATAATTCTCCATACGTTATTGTTGTATGCAATAAAGCAGTGATGACTATAAAAGATATCAACTCATGGAAAAAATTAAGAGCGGATTACAATTATCATGGCAAAATGATGAGCTCAACTGTCCTCAAATGTAAGACCTGTTCTCTTGGCCGCAAAGAAGAATGGCCGGTTGAAACAAGGAAAACCAATATTACTTGCATTGAAATGGAAAATCAATACAAGCCCAAAAATTTCCACCAGAAAGAGCCAATTACTCCCCAGATGATAGCATTAAAACAAGCCATAATGAACCCGATTTTGAATATGTCAGGAAGGTCTACATAGCCAGCTGTCAAAAGAGACAAAAAAAAATTATAATATCATCAGCTAACAGGCTTTAACATATGTAGAAATTGATAAGAAAGAGCTGGGAAGGGATGTTAAATTAAGATTAGACATGCATTCATAAGGAATAGCCTTATAGTTGAAGGTTAGGAACAGAATCAACATAGGAGTAAGGAGAAAATTGATCTCCAAGAAGATTAATTTTTCTCTTTTAAGATTTAAAAGTAGCTTTTTTTTTTACCAAAAAAAAAAATCTTTCTGTTCCACTCATTGTAACACCAAACAAACGAGAGTAAAATGAGAGGGAGAACAAGGAAAATAAAAATGCATCAGAACAGAAAAATATTAACAGAGTTCATAAGATTGATAGATATGTGTACTTGAACCATGGCATATGACGGAAACCACAGTGATCTCCTATTTTACTTATGTAAGGAAAGTCGAAATATACTTTCTAATTCAAGGTCAAATAGAGAATATTGGCTCAGAAGAACTAGAAAGGAAGAAAAATGACAGGAAAAAATAAAAATGGCAGCACACCACGCTCTAACTTTCAAGTGGCCCGGTCACTCCACAGAAGACTTGATCCTTGCTTAGCCCCCCCTCCCCCTAAACCTGTCCTACATATATATCTCTCTCTTCTCCTTGCCAGCTCAAAATTTCATCTTGTATGTCTAGGCTCCTTTGGTTATTATCTTTTGTGGGTCATGGCCCAATAGGCATGGTTCCAAGAAATTAGAACTAAATTACTCAACAAACACAAGCTAAAGAGTTAAATAGATGAGAGGAAAATTCACAAACCCGGAAATAGCTAAGGCATTGTTTTTTTTTTTTTTGGGGTGGGGGGGGGGGCCGCGCATACCTCCATAATATACAGCAGCCTGACCACTGCTATAGTGTGTTATTGAACCAAAAAGATTAGTGACATAAGCCAGAGTCAGCGCTGCCAGCACAACAGGAACACCAGCTGCCTGGTTCATAGCGAGAAATGCAGAGTATAAAGCCCCAACATGTCCGATCTGACTTGCAAAAACGTAGTGGATGGAAAAATAAGATGCCAGTAGAACAAGTAGTGAAGCAGGCCATCCCAGAGAGAAAGACTGAAGAGACTTGGCCACACAAGTAGACATCCAACCTACAATGCCAAGGTTTGTCAACTGGCCAGCCATCCCCACTAGAACAGCAAACCAAGACAGGGTATCCCATGCTGATTTTTCATTCAAGCAATCATTCCAATCAAGGACTCCTGATACAAGGAGTATTGATAAGCCAATCATTGCAGCTACAGTACTCGGTATCCCAAGAGTTCCTCTGCAGGATTAAGAAATATTGATTGCATAGAACTCAATTACAAGAACTTCCATTATGAGAGAATAATTATATGCATATGCAACAAATTTCACATTTCAAGAAACATCACTATAGATGAAATGATTAAGCAAGGTATAGGTCGGCATCAAATGTTTAATGATATAATCTACTTGTTTGAAGAAAGATATCCTTCAGAATGTTACATTCTCGGTTTCAAAATGTAACGTTATATAAGCCCCAGAAAATGTAGAGAGTGGAAAATACTTCACCAAAATAACTTGCATCCTCTGTTTCATTTCAATTTGTTACATTTTCAGTTTCTAACCATGTGCTCCAACCAAAGGATAAACAAATTAAATACATATTCTGTATCATAGATGAAATACATTATTTTAACAAAAAAAAAAAAATCATTTGCTGGTCAGAGACCTAGAGTGCATCATGTTATGCCGGTATAAATGAATACTCTCCCTCTCTGTCCAATATCCATTAATACTGACATAACATGACACTAACTAACTGTCAAATACATTCTTATAAACTATGAATTCCATCAATTTGAGTTTGACAGTTGCATATAAAATTATCATATTGATCATGCATATAAAATATCATAACAAGATAATTATTGATACACTGAATTGAAATGAGAGCTAAATTTTGAGATGGTTTTAAATAAGATATCTGGCATACCCAAAGATCCACAAAGAGACTGCAAGCAGCATTGTGCCAATCATGATCCATTCATTTCGAGTGACAGGACCCATACTTTCCAGTTTGACTGCAGCCATGGCAGGCGCCTCTGGTGTGTCTTTCATTTGAGGTGGATATAATTTGTACAAAATCAATGGTGTAGCAAGGAGGGAAATCAATGCAGGTAAACTAGCCGCTTTAAACCATGTAATCCATGGATTTGCAATTATCACGCCAACCTCCTCTGCTAATTTAAGACAGAGCAGGTTTTGAGCAGCAGCAGTTAGGAAAAGAGCACTAGAATTAGCAGCAGACTGTCACAGGCACAGCAGTGCACAAGTCACTTCATCATCAAATGATGGTAGATCTCAAATAAGAAGTAACAGACATAAGGCTTAGAATCCAATAACATCAGAATTTATTATGACCGTTTTCAAAACTCAATCACTGTAGCCATATTAAATGCAGTCATGCCATGCCACTAAGAAAGAAGATGCCATTTGAAATACAGTAAAGCACACGGCCAATCAATAATGTCCAGGAAAGTTTTCAAGTTGTTTTACGACAGTTAAATTAGATAAGAAAAATGAAATCTATAGTCTGTTCCCGCTTGATTATTACTTGAATGATATCAACTGCAACTTAAAATCATTTTAAAGACGTTTAAATGAACAGTTTTCTTCATGATGAAGCATCATTCAATACTTTTTCCATACCCATCAAGCATAGCAGTTAATTGAATAGGTTGGAAAAGAAAACCAGCCTGAAATTGCGTCTGGATAAGATAAGACCCCAGCTTTCTGGAAGAAGGATGATTGGGTTCACTCCCCGCTGAGAGGGACAGTGACTTGATAATCGGCAAGAAGATGCCGCCGGCCCTCGCGGTGGTGCTGGGCATCGCCGGAGCAATGAGCACTTCGCCAAAAGTCAACCCATAAGATAGTCCCAATGTGCTCTTTCCCAAACACTTCACGAAGCAGGTCGCAATCCTATCCCCCAACCCAGTTTTCACAAACCCACGAGCGAAGAAGAACGAAATCACAATCAACCAAATGACCTGGTCAGTGAACGCGTTAAAAGCCGCCGAAAAACTCAGTGTTTTTGTCACAACGGATGTCGTTAAACCAAGGAAAGCCCAAGCTCCCACCGGCAACGGACTCAGAACAAGACCAGCAATGGTCGAGAGGAAAATCGAGAGCAACTGCCATCCTTGAGGGGTGACTTCAACGGGCTTAGGAAGTAAGAAGCGAACGATGAGACCAATAGAAATGCAGAGAAAAAACGGTAAAGGTTTGGCGCCTTGAGTAACAGGGGATGAGGATGACGGTAATGCCGGTAAAGAGGACGACGAAGAAGCTTGAATTGGGTGATTTGCAATGCGGGGCTTCGAGAAAGGATTGAATGTAGAAGAAGATTTGGAGGGAAACAAGGAGAAACGAGAGACGGTTGATGTGAGAGATGGGATTGAAGGAGGCTCAGGACTGAACGAAAGAGACAAATGAGGTTTGGAGAGTGGGCGAGAACAATGAAGGAGGAAGGCAGTGCGAGGGGAACACAGAGACGAGAGAGAGTGAAGGGCGAAGCTCTCCATTGGAAGAGAAGGAAACGAAGGAGATCGCAAGTTTGAGATTGGAGAGAGCCGTTTTTAAATGGCACCAAGTCAACCTCTCTTTCTTTAATTATTATTTTTCATCTTAGTCATATTACATCATCAGGCTTATCTGTTGACAATAATTTTTATAAAATGTACTATTATAAAAATACAATAAAAATGTTAAAACTTAAATTTGACGAATTGAAAGATACAATAAAAATATATTTATTTTATAACATATTCAGAATTTAATCTAAACATTGAGATGAAAGTGGAAAAAAATTTAAGAGAATAAAATAAAGAAAAGTTGACTTCACCACAAAAGTTTTTTATTATATTTTTGTTTTCATCACCTTGCACAAATTCCCTCTTTGTTTAATATAAATTATATTTGAAATATTAAATCATAAATAAATAGTGAAACTTGATTTAAACAACTACAAAACCTTAAGTAAAAATAGAAAAATATGTAATATTTAATATAAACTATTCAAAATTTAATTAAAATGAGAAGAAACTGAGTGCACCAATTTTCCTTTTTTTTTTTGATACATTAAACATTTTCCACATGCAAGAAGGGGAGGGAGGGAGACAGCTTGAAAGAACTCTTGAACAATTCTTGGGATGATGCTTTTTGTTAGATATCTTAAAATTGTTCTCCAACAATGTAATATTATGTTACCAAATTCCTTTTTTCTAAAAAAAAAACTTTTTCTTTCTCCTCATCGTATCCTAACCAATATAACAACAAATGAATGGATGTAATTATTTAGAAGTATTAAAAATCAAAATTGAAATTTAAATACCAAATTGCCCCTAACCAAATCTCCTACATTATCTCTTATATTCAATTTTTTAAATAAATAACTAAAACTTAAAGAGAGAATTGGTTAAAAGTCCCTCATTGAGAAGTTTAGGGCATGTTTGTTCATGTTTTCTATTTTCTTATTTTTAAAATTGTTTTATAAAACTGCTTTTCAAAACAAGTTTTAAAAAAACACAAAAAAATTGTTTGGATAATTATTTTTAAAAAATTACAGTAAACATAGACCAAAATGTTGATAATAATTCAAGTTCTTCTATGGAAGAAAGATCGTCGGGTAGGGAATAAATGGTATCCAATTTTCCCAAAGAATATTAAGAGATGCAAAAATAGAAAAAAAAAACAACTTAAAGTTATTTTTTTAGTTTTTAAAATAAATTTATTTTTTTGTTTTTGAAAATAACTTATTGAAAACAAAATACCAAACAAAGTTTTTTGTTTTCTTATTTCTAAAAACAAAAAACAAAGTGTTTTTAAAAATAGAATCGAACACCCCCTTATTGGCCAATGGTAGAATTCAGGAGAGTTATGAGGTCCTTTAGAGTAAATAATTGTGAGGGGGAAATTATGAAACTGCCCATAATGAAAATATTTAGAAGGGTGATGGACAATATGTAAATGATCCTACTTATTGTGCAAAAATAAATACATAAATAAGTTTATTTGCATATTAGTGAAATTCATTTTGCGAGTAGAAAATGTCATTTGCATGATCAGGAAACTCATTTACATATTAGCAAAGCTCATTTACACGTTAAGAAGTTTATGTTCATTTGCACATCATGAAAGCTCATTTGCACAATCAAAAAGTTCATTTACATATTAAAGGGGCTCATTTGCATAAACTAGAAGTTCATTTGCACATTAAGAAGGTTCATTTACACATAAGTAGAGTTGGTTCTGCTCGGTAGGGAATGCCAGTTGCACATTAAAAAGCTTATTTCTTTATTTACACATTAGATAATCATGTGCACAATAGGAAAACTCATTTGGAAGCTTATAGGCAAATAAACTTGTTTGCACAAACGAAAAGTTCATTTGCACAATAGCGAAGTTCATTTGCATATTCTGCCTTGCCCTTCTAAATGTTTTCATCAAGGGTACGTAGTTTCATCATTTCCCCTCAGTATTGTTTACTTTGAAAGACTTCGTACCTCATCTAAATTTCAGATAAAGAGTTTAACATATATGACTATTAATAGTATAAAACTATAAATCAAACAAAAAAAAACTTAATAATACAAATGGATAAATATGTATAGTAATAATTAAATGATGGAAAATTTATATGAAAGGGTTAAACTTATTTTTTATCTTTACAGTTTATCTTGATTTGGGTTTTGGTTCATGAAGTTTAAAGTAGTAGTTTTGATTCTCTAAGTCCACTTTATCTAAAATTGTTATTCCCTGTAGTTTTAAAATATCAATATAGTCTTGACCAATTTTGACTTTGGTCCACAAACTTTCAATAGATTTTGATTTTGGTCCATATAGTTTGAATATATTTTTGTTTTGGTTCCTAAATTTAATGGTATTAATTAACGCCGTTAAGCATCCAAGTTCTTAAAACTACAAGGACAAATCATATAAGAATTGTTTACAAGTTATCTTATCCAGTTATTAAACCATTTCACCATGGTGACACATAAACAAAATTAACAGTGTTAACATCGGGTTTAAATCCTTTTAAAATTACAGGGTTTAACAATTTTAAATAAAGTAAACTTTAAAGATCATGACCACAACTTTAAATTTAAGAGACCAAAAGTAGGTTAACACGTTTATAAAAGTGAAAAATATACTCATTCCGTCTTAACAAAAATGGCACAGCAATTTCTTATCCATTCTTCACAGATGATTTAATACTATTTGCATGGGAAGTCTAGAACAGGCATGTGTAGTCAAAGCATGCTTGGATGATTTTTGTGATGCATCGGACAAGAAAGTAAGCAATGAGAAATCTCGCATCTTCTCCGAGAACGTTAGCCACGATAGTGCTCATGCCATTAGTGATTTTATGGGTTTTAAACTCACATCAAATCTGGGTATGTACTTAGTAGCCCCTTTGCACCACAAGTGTGTCTCACAAAATACATATAAATTCATCCTGGATAAGATGGATAGTCAACTCACTGGGTGGAAGGCAAAGACTTTGTCCCTATCAGCGTGACATACACTGGTTTCATCTGTCATGTTTGCTATCCCTATGTACTCTATTCAATCAACGCAACTACCAGTCAAGGCGCTCACTGAAATAGATAAAAAAAATGCTGTAAATTCCTGTGGGGAGGAGGAGCAACTCAACAGAAGATTCATTTAGTTGCTTGGGATGATGTGTGTAGGAAAAGGGAGGATGGTGTGATTGTGCTTATGGAAAGCTTGACCCCAAAACATTGCTTTCATGCTGAAACTTGAGTGGGTCATGGTAAAGAAAAGGGATGACCTTTGGGTCATGTTTTTAAGAGAAAAATGCAAGTGTGGAATGATGTCTTACTGGTAATTAATAAAAACAGATTAGGCTCAAGAACGTGGAAAGGAATAAAAAGTAATTTGGATTAGCTACGTTTGGGGCTGAAGTGGAGGATAGGAAGGGGTGACATGGTGCGTTTTTTGCAGGACCATTGCTCAGAAATTTTGGCAGATTAATGGATCATACGATTCAGGTGATACCGTCGAAATACCTGGAGCATAAAGTAGCAGATTATTTTGATGACGGGACAGGGTGGACACCAAATTTACTTGCTACTTATTTACCTTCGCATATTGTGAGATGTATTAAGCAAACGCAGGTGTTTCATGGCAAAGAGGATATACCAACATGGAGGTACTCATCATCAGGGGGCTTCTCAAATCGATACGACAACTTCCATGAACCCAATGACGCCCATGACAAAGCGTTGTGGAAGCACTTGTGGAGGGTGAACGTACCACAGAGATGAAAAACCTTTATATGGATGTGTTTGAGAGATCGCCTATTAACTAACGAAGAACGAGCACGTCATGGGTTAGCTGAATCACCATCCTGCAACACATGTGAAACTTGAACGGAGAGCCTTTTGCATGTTCTTTGGGACTGTCCGCTAGCATATGAGACATGGAGATGTATAGTGTCGAGGGATCGGATATCGACCTTCTGCTCTTCTCCTACAGGGTATGAATGGATAAAGTGGAATGTTCAGCAGGCTTTCGAAGTATAGGAGACCAAATGGTGTGTATGGTTCATGGTTGCTTGCAGACAAATATGGTTATCCCATAATTCATTTGTCTTTAATGGGGGACAAGAAAATGCACTCTCTGTAACATTTTGAGGTATTCTCCCTGTTTAACCACCTGTAGGCATAGGGTTTTATTCTTTTGGGATTCTATAGTCACTCAAAAGGAGCTTTAGATGTCAAAGACCATACCTTGACTACATATATAACTTTTACTTTGAACGAGTCTAATCGATGTGAGATTTGAGCACACCCTGCTTACTGCGTCTCCCTTCCCCCTTCACCCACTCTGTGGTCTCTCAGAGTGTTAGGTCCCTAGCAGCGTTTGGTGTTACATTAAAAAATTTGGACCAAGCGCTGCTAGGGACCTAACATCCTGAGGAACCCTAGAGTGGGTGAAAAGGAAGGGAGGCGTAGTAGGCAGGGTGCACTCAAATCCTACATCGGTTGTACTTATCCAAAGTAAATGCCATATATGTAGTTAGAATATAGCTTTTGACATCCGAGGCGCCTCTTGAGTGACTATGAGATCCCAAAAGGATAAAATCATATGCCTACGGGCGGCTAAACAGGGACAATACCTCAGAATGTTACACTCTCAAGTATCGCTAAAGTGAGGGCTTGCATTAGATGAAAAGAGGTAGGTAACATGTTGAATGGAGAACGACCCATGTGGAAAAGTAATACATGGTTTCATGTGCAACTGGGGGCTTCA
The DNA here is from genome assembly GCA_006871305.1 of Vachellia collinsii. Taxonomy (NCBI): domain Eukaryota; kingdom Viridiplantae; phylum Streptophyta; class Magnoliopsida; order Fabales; family Fabaceae; genus Vachellia; species Vachellia collinsii. The sequence goes on from QFDD01001080.1 coordinate 9,560, forward strand.
ATTTTGAGATGTGGGATGTCATCTGGGGTTTAAAGATTGCTTGGGACAATGGGTATCGCTTTGTGCTTGTGGAAAGTGACTGTTTGGAGCTCGTGGAAACACTGTGCCTACAAAGAACTGAAACTGTGGAGCAGGAGGACTTCATCAACACCACCAAGAACTTGCTTGATCGAGAATGGGACATCCATGTAGCGTGGTGCTGTTGAGAGGCAAATCGTGTGGCGAACTTACTGGCTAAAGAGTCTCTGCATGAAGTCAAGGGGTTGGTGCAGTTCACAACATCACCAGTGTTCATGCTCGAGGCGTTGCAGGATAGGCGAAATGCTGGTTTAAGTTCTTAGCTGTGTTGAGCTTTCATTTATATAAACACACACACACTCATTTTGTATTTTGTAGAATATGATCTGAATTTTTTAATTTTATGAAGAGTATATAGATTTTTAATTCACATAAATTTCTTCTAAAATAAAAATAAATCATATAAACTTTCTGGACATAGTTTAAAATTGTGTAAATTTAATTTTGTTTTCTAGACATATATAACGTTTTAACCTTATCATAAATTATAAAAGACATTTAGTTTATATAAAAAATATTGACATTAAAATGTTATAGCTTTTTATGTGGAGAACTTGGAAGCACAATTAAAAAAACATAGAAAAGAAAGAAAAAAATTAATCTTATTTATTGAAATATTTTTAAGGCCACATAATTGTATGAATTCACATACAAAAATAAAGTTGGAATAATAACAATAATTTAATATTAATATTTTACATATTGATATTTTAAAGCCTCTAATATGAATAAATTTTGCTAAGAAAATTGTTATTAATATCTTTAAATTTGAGAGAGAAACAACTTTAAAACATTAATTCACATCAAAATTTGACAGTAGATTAAATTTTTATTTTTGTTTATATTAGACTTGAAATTGAATATTATATTTTAAATCTGCAATCATTTCTTGCTCTTCCACTGATCTACCTTTGCTCTCCAATGGATAGCTTAGCACTTCACTCGCTCTCCCCCTCAACTTCTCTCTCTCTCTCCCCCCCTCGCACCTCCTTCCTCCGTCATGGTTCTGTTCCGGTTACTGCAAATTCCTTTTCGATCCCATCTCCCAGATCAACCGTATCTCCTTTCCCTTTCTTTCCCTCCAAAACTTCTTCCACCTCAAATTTTCTCTCTGAACTTCGCATTGCTAACTACCCAATTCAAGCTTCTTCTTCGTCAAATTCTCCGGCATTACCATCATCCTCACCCCCTGTTGCTAAAGGTGCCAAACCTTTAACCTTTTTTATCTCCGCTTCTGTTGGTCTCATAGTTCGCTTCTTAGTTCCTAAGCCCGTTGAAGTCACCCCTCAAGCGTGGCAATTGCTCTCGATTTTCCTCTCGACTATTGCGGGTCTTGTTCTGAGTCCATTGCCGGTGGGAGCTTGGGCTTTTATAGGTTTAACGACCTCCGTTGCGACTAAAACACTGAGTTTTTCAGCAGCTTTTAACGCGTTCACTCACGAGATTATTTGGTTGATTGTGATTTCCTTCTTCTTCGCTCGTGGGTTTGTGAAAACTGGATTGGGGGATAGGATTGCGACTTACTTCGTGAAGTGGTTCGGAAAGAGTACATTGGGACTGTCTTATGGGTTGATTTTTAGCGAAGTGTTTATTGCACCGGCGTTGCCCAGCACCACCGCGAGGGCCGGTGGCGTATTCTTGCCGATTATCAAGTCACTGTCGCTCTCAGCAGGGAGTGAACCCAATCATCCTACTTCGAGAAAGCTGGGATCTTATCTTATCCAGACGCAATTTCATGTTGGTTTTCTTTTTCCACCTATTTAATTAACTGCTATTCTTGATTAGCATGCAAAAGTATGGAAATGATGCTTCATGATGACGAAAATTGTTCGATTAGAATGGTTTTAAGCTGCAGTTGCAATCATTAGAAATACATTAGGCATGCCAAACCTTAAGATGAAACGTGCGGCCCCTTGACAATGCTATATGTGACCATAAGCTTTTTCTCAGTCAGTTATTTTCAGCATGGTAATTTACCACTTTCTAGCCTTTTCGATGACGGAACTGAAACCATGAGCTGTCCTTCCGCAGTTGTTTATGTAGAGGAGATGGTTCTTGATTCATTGGAATTCTTCAACCTTTGTAAACTCATTAGGAAACTTAAATTTTCCCGTCAAACAGCTGGATACAGAAGCCCCCCTTTACTTTATGTACACGGATCAAAATTCAAACTGCGATGCCAAGGAAGAAATGAGAAGCTTCAGGTTTCAAATTAGAAAGCAGGAAACATAAATTGATATTTTAGAACCAAAAGAGCTTCAACTGTCATTGAATAGATATGATTGAGTGAGCAAAAGCAGTGTTGCACTGCTTGATTAAAAAAAAATGCTTATCAACAAACTGAACTATGAAAGCACTACTGCCTTTATCATTGAGTTCCAAAATATTTTTTGTGTATATATTCGATCATTTTTTAAATTGCCTAAAATCCTGAGTTAAACCAAGATAAACTTCTCAAAAATCTCTAGAAGACATGGAATTTTCTCCGTTTCAAAAATACCTTTAGGCCAACACAGATGATGAGAAGGCATATATTTGCTACTGGGCCCAGCTCATGCATTTTAAAGCTAACCACTCTTGTGCATTATCCATTAAGGGTGTTTGACTTTTCCTTATTTATGCTTTAGGTGTTGATGTGCCTCTCAGACTTAAAGACTAAAATCGGCAGTAAAAGAGAGGGAACATAAGAACATTTAATTTGAATGGAAAGCAAGAAAATTTCATTTATCTGGATATTATTGTGTAAGTGATTATGGAATCTGTGATTTAAGCAATAATTAATTGGGAACAGACTATAAGTTTCATTTTTCTTTTCAGATTTAGCTGTTGTGAAACAATATGAAAAGTTTCCTGGACATTATTGATTGGGTGTGTGCTTTACTGTATTTCAAAATGTGCATTCTTTTCCTTTTTAAACGGCAACTTCTTTCTAAGTGGCATGGCATGACTGCACTTAATGTGGCTATTGTAATTATGAATTTTTGGAAACAGTCATTTTAAATGCTGATATTGTAGGATTCTCTGCTCTATGTGTGCTACTTCTTATTTGAGATATACCATCATTTGATGATGAAGTGCTTGTGCACCTGTTACAGTCTGCTGGTCATTCTAGTGCACTTTTCCTAACTGCTTCTGCTCAAAACCTGCTGTGTCTTAAATTAGCAGAGGAGCTTGGGGTGATAATTGCAAATCCATGGGTTACTTGGTTTAAAGTTGCTAGTTTACCTGCATTGGCTTCTCTTCTTGCTACACCATTGATTTTATACAAACTTTATCCACCTCAAATGAAAGACACACCAGAGGCCCCTGCCATGGCTACAGTCAAACTGGAAAGTATGGGTCCTGTCACTCGAAGTGAATGGATCATGATTGGCACAATGCTGCTTGCAGTCTCTTTGTGGATTTTTGGGTATGCCAGATATCTTATTTCAAATCATTTGAAAATTTATATGATATTTCAAGTCATTGTATCAATAATTATCTTGTTATGATATTTTGTATCATTATTACATGACCTATTCATTACTCAATCCTTACACCTGTGTTGATGTTTATAGTCATGTGAAACTTGTTACATGTGCACATGATTCTTCTCTCATAATGAAAGTTCATGTAATCGAATTCTGTTTAATACTGCAGAGAGCCGCTCAGTATACCAAGTGCAGTGGCTGCAATGATTGGCTTATCAGTACTCCTTGTACTAGGAGTGCTTGATTGGAATGATTGCTTGACTGAAAAATCAGCATGGGATACCCTGTCCTGGTTTGCTGTTCTAGTGGGGATGAGTGGCCAGTTGACAAACCTTGGCATTGTAGGTTGGATGTCTACTTGTATGTCCAAGTCTCTTCAGTCCTTCTCTCTGAGCTGGCCTGCTTCTCTCTTTCTTCTTCTGGCTTCTTATTTTTTCATCCATTACATTTTCGCGAGTCAGACTGGACATATTTTGGCCTTTTACTCGGCATTTCTGGCTATGAACCGGGCAGCTGATGTTCCTGTTGTGCTGGCAGCGCTTGCTCTAGGATATGTTGCTGATATTTTTGGTTCATTAACACATTATAGTAGCGGTCAGGCTGCTGTATATTATGGAGGTATGGCCCTCCCTTCAATCCTTGTTTGTTAAGTTTTCCTTTCAGCTATCTACTCTTTATTTCGCTAAATACAGGTATCTTCCTACTAGATGTAATATTGTTTGAAGCACCATCGGCCACTGAATGTAGGCACCTCTCATAGGGGGACTCAAATCTTAATTTACCACGTTTTGAGGGACCAGCTCCTTCCACTAAACTCAACCCATGCTTATTGGGCCATGGCCAAAAAGAGGATAGTTGAAAGGCCTAGACATACAAGAGGAAATAGTGAACTGGTTAGTGAGATATCACTTTGATCCCTCATATAAGTAATCTTTTAGAGGGTTTTCATGTTCTTAAATATAAGTCACTTCACAAAAAGTCAAGAACATTAAATTTTGACTGTTGGAAGTCACTTCACAAACAATTAGCTTCTTGCTGGAAGGAGCTTTTGCTCTAGAAGTCATTTAGGCAAAAAGCTTAACCATACACATGACCTTACTCTAGAAGTCATTTTGCCCCTTTCAAACGCTTTCCCAAATGGAGCCATTATATTCTTTTTCACAAATGCCCACTTATTAATTCCAAATGATTAATTAACTAATTTTCCTAAGGAGAGAATTTAGATCAAATTCCTTATATATATATATCATGTCTAGTTCTCTAATTATATATGAACATTTGCCTTTTTTTTTTATGTAGATCCATGGTTAAATAATATGGTTCAAAAATAAGACACATGATCGTATGTAACTAGAGAACTTAATATAATAAATATAAATGATTTGATTTAAGTATAATCAATTTTTTAATATCCACAAATTATTTATCTGATTTTATATTGAGAACTGAAGGTGGTAGTTACCTCAAAGGCCTACCAAAATTTTAATCTTTTTAGAAGACCATCTTTCCCCTTACCCTTGTGTTGATTCTGTAAGGAACCTGCAACGACAAGTCTATTCATTGTTATCACGTTTCCTTCTCAATTTCCTTCTTTTTTGCCATCATTTTCTTTTCAATTTCAAGACATGTTAAAGCTTGGGATCTGATGATGTTATGATTTTTTTTTTTCTTTTTTTGACAGCTGGTTATGTAGATCTCCCTGATATAATCAAAATTGGGTTCATTATGGCTTTTTTCAATGCTATCATCTGGGGAGTTGTTGGTGCTTTCTGGTGGAAATTTTTGGGCTTGTATTGATTTCCCATTTCAAAGTAAATAATATCTTATGTTATTTGTATATTATTGTAAAATTGTCTTATCTGTAGAAAATTTTTCAGTTCTACTTGTGTATATAAGTGATTTTTAAATTAATTTTTCTATCTTTGATTATGTGCAGATGAATAAAAAATAAAAAAACATTTGACTTTAATAAAAAAAAATATTGAGATTTGAGTTTAAAATATTAGAGCTTCCTTAAGAAAAACTTGGAATCACAATTCATAACAACAACAACCTAAGCTACAATTCATGAAAACATAAGAGGAAAAAATAGAGAGAATTATGAATCCCAATTACTGAAATATTATTTATTTTTAGGAGTAAAAGACTGTATAAAGGATTAAGGTCTAATTTTGTCAAAAAAGTTTTTGTGCAAGTATCTGGAAATTTTTTTTATTAATATTGCTCCAAAAGTGTTAAAAAAATAAGTAAAGCCATTCTAACTATTAAAAAACTAATGCTAATAGTTAAAAAAAAAAAAAACTAATGATGATCATTAGCATTAATGGATCAGGTGATATTACTCATTCTTTTAACAATTTTAAGATAATATTGATTTTAAAAAACAAACTTTCACATATCTATTGTTCCTACTCGAAAACTTCAAAAGAAAATTGAATTTTAACCTTGCATAAATACCAACAGAGACCTCATGTTCCAGCAAGATGTCTTCTTGTATGTTTTTTAACTAAGAAAGTTTGGCATAATTTGTAAGAATGCAATTCATATCCCTTTACTATCTCACAAGAATTACTTTTACCTTAATAAAGTTTTTAAATTCAATTTCACCTAAATATTTTAATAATAAAAAATCAAATTGACATTGGATCAGGGGATCTGTTCCTTATCTAATTGCCATAGATAAACAAAAAAAAACAAGAAGAAGAAATATATGTGCGCAACACGTATAACAATACTCATGTAAGTGGGAAAAAACACTTACACTTGGAGCATGTTTAGTTCATCTCTTAAAAATGTACCTTGGAGGAATAACTAGTTTATTCCATAGAGTAAATACTCAAAGAGCATGACAACATAAGATGCCAATCAAATCATATTTTTTACAATTGCATTCAATTGTTTCATCTTCCGAGTTACAAGTAACATTGTAATATCTTAAATCTCCCGTTACACCACGTTATATTAAAATAATTTCAAAAATTGGTTATATTTCTTGAAAAATATGTTACACGACTTCTCATATTCTTTTCTACCTTAAAGAAAGATGGCTCATTTATAGATTTCTCTTGCATTCTTCAACAAAAAAACATCTAAATTTAATGGTGGTAAAGTTTGGCTCATTTCATAATTCTCCTTCAATTTCTTATACCACATGTTTTTTATCAACTTCTCAAAATTTCAAAAGAAACGCAATACATTTAATGTAGACTTCATATAACCTCTTAATCCGTTAATTGACCATTAAAGCTTTCACTTAATTATGTTGTTGTAGCTACTGTAGAAAAGGCATGATGTCCATAAACTTATGCCCATTTTTCTCTTTTCCCAAACAAATCTTCCAACCATTTATTTTGATAAAGGTCATGCTTGTCAAGCATCTACTCCCATGCATTAAGAAATTCCTTTTCATATTCATAATTACATATACCACTTTTAAAATACGCAACAAAAGAATCTGATTTCTTGTAAGCATAATTAAGTTGCTTGTATGCATTTTGCGAAAGATGCCAAGCACACAAACGGTGATATGGTTCAAGAAAAACCTTTGCAATTGCTTTTGTCATTGCTAGATCTTGATCTATAAATATTCGCTTGGTTTCTTTCCATGCTTAGCCTTCATCAAAGTTCTAAATAGCCATCCAAATGATTAACTAGTTTCATCATAGAATAATGCAGTACGAAATGTTATAGTTTGTTGATGATGATTGAACCGAACAAATGGTGCAAATGGTCTCAAGCTATGATTTGTATGATAAGTAGTCAAAAGATATCGTATCTCTAAAATAAAAATAGTCCATAATCATTTTGCATCAGCCCAAAAAATATTTGTAATTTGATTATCAACATCAAGTTGAATTTCATAAAAAAAAATGATGGGTTATCAGATAGTTTTAATTCAAAGTAATGAAGCAATGTATAACCTTCATCGCCTTTCATATCTGCCATCCTGTTTCTAGTCAAATGATTGCTAATATTTTTGAGAGTACATCGAACACCCTCAAGTCCTCCAACTTGTTAACCCAAGAATTCAAAAATCAATTTTTATCTTATACCTGAATGAACGACTTGCTTAGTTTGAGTTGCTTGAACACTAGAGATCTTTATTTGAGATGTCAATTTATGCTTACTCCTAGGAATAGCTAAAACATGATTGTGTTCATTTTTAAAAGATGTAACTACATATTTTCCATTTGCTCATCGATTAATAATCATTTGAGCTAGACAACTAGTTCTCAAATTTTTGTGAGCCTTCGTTCCTTAAGTGTAATTTACTTTTTTAAATCTTTCCTTGAAACACACAAATTTTTGAGATAAAATTTTCTTATGATCTGTATTGCTCATATTTACCCACTCTTTTCTTATATTAAATCTAACAAAGCCCAGCATATGTATTATACAATCCATATGCATGTTCTTCACTTTCAAACTCCATCCCCACATATGGAGTTAAATCTCTTTCATTCACTTCATGCTCTGAAAATAATCATATAATAATAAGTTATGTATTAAATAAAAGGAAACAAAAGGTGTTGTGTTGGTTGAGCAAATAAAATAAAAGCATGTGTAATTGAAATAATAAAACAGGACAGAAGCTGTTGTGTGCGTAGGTTCAGAAAAAGCAATGAGTCAAAAGCAACAAAAAACTTTAGGAAAAATGACGATAAGGTCTAGTGTAAAGAATTATACGATCAAACAGTCCCATGAAATCGCGTATTTTCCTTCAAATCCCTTGGGACTTCATTGTAATAAATTGCATATGTTTAATAACCATTATACCCTTAATGTTTTTTATCAGCCCTCCTCCTTCTTTCTCACTTATGCACTTCTTTCCCTTTTGTTCATGAGACCAAAGCGTGAGAGAGCAGAGGGAGAGCGTCGGAGTCATTGCCGTGAACTATGCTAGAGCGAGAGAATAAAGGGAGAGCATCGGAGTTGTCGCCGTCTACCACCTGTATGATTAGATTTCAAAGGCTGAGATTTGCTCAAGGAGGTGCTACTGAAATAAGAGCTTTTATTTTTCTTGTTTTCCAAAGCTTCCTGAAATCGTTGTCCATACGTGCAAAATGGAATGAAAAGGTAAAAAAGTTGTCATATTTTTAGGTATAAATACTTTTAGGTTTACGTTACTCCTTTATTTTTGGGATACATACTCCGTTTTTGGGGTTATGTGAGCTTTGTTTCTACATTTCATGTGCATAGGAATGAAGATGAAGGTAAAAAAGTTGTGGGTACAACGTGTTTGTGTGAAGTGGAAAATGTATTGTTAATAGCAACACTAACAGTTATTAACTATTAATGTAAACTTGTTAACGACAACTTCAAGTCTGGCGTGAAAATTTTATTGGATTTGTAGGGTTAATGGTATTTATGAAGGGTTTCGATTTGTGTATTATTTATAGGTTTTTATTGTTATGTCTACACATGAAAAGTGGAAAGTGACTATCAAGCTCAAAGTAAAAGTTGTCTAGTTTGAAGTGTTGATATTTGAATTAAAACATATTGTTTTTGTCACACCAAGCGCTGTTAGGGACCTAACACCCTGAGGAACCCCGGAGTGGGTGAAGGGGGAAGGAACACGCAGTAGGTAGGGTGCGCTCAAGTCCCACATCGGTTAGACTCGTTCAAAGTGAAGGCCATATATGTAGTCGGAGCGTGGCCTTTGACATCTGAGGCGCCTTTTGAGTGACTATGGGATCCCAAAAGGACAAAACCCTGTACCAACGGGCGGCTAAACAGGGACAATACATCAGGATGTCATAGTTTTTAGCAGCACCGATAGTTGTTAATATTAGAGATAAACTTATTAATAACAACTGTTTTGTACAGGTAGAAAGAAATGATGGCTAACACATCTAGAAAGAGTATACTTTGTTTTCCTCATATAGGTGGACGATTTGTAGCTAGTGTAGCAGATAATACAATATATGTTGAGGAAATAGTAAGATCAAAAATGATTAAAGAAGGCACAACTTTTGAAGAGTTGAAAACAAAGATATCCTTAATTGTAGGGAAAGAGAGTAACCAACGTGATATGAAGTCAAAATGCTCCAAAGGTATTAATATTGCAAGTTGAAGTAATCATATGATAAAAGGATGATAAAGTCAATAAAATTGGACATAAAGTTAAATGATTTGTTTTGAAGAAATTGAGTGAGTTAGAATGTGATATTTTACCACCAAATAGATCTAATTTTTCCCTTTAAATGAGTGGTAATTCATTCAAATCCAATAACCGTGCTGAGAGATATGCCGTTCCAAAGTTAGGCAAAAATACTGGAAAAATAGAAAATGACCAAATGAATAATAACTTTTAAAATTAAAATTGGGCATGATTTTGAATTGAAACTATCTAGAACTTATTTTCTCTCTCAAGCTTATCTAGTTATCTTCCCATAGAATTTGGAATCACTCAATTTCGATTTTCGTACAATTAATTATGATTTTTCAAAGTTAATACCATTTTTGAAATGTTATGAATAGTAATCCGAAAACAAAAATTTTTAAACTTCATTTTTTATAAATTATAGCCAATTAAAGCGATTCCAAACGCTTCCGCTGAATATGTTAATAGGATAAAACTAAGGATACTACATCATGCAAAGATTGAGACACAATGCTTTAAATTGAGCCTCCCTAAAAGATAAAGGAATGGGAGGAAATAAGGTTTTCATCAATTTCCTTGATGCTCAACAGCAACTAGGTTTTTTATGTTATTTCGTTTGATGTTCAAAAAATAGGGAACGAAGACGGCAGAGCCACAAACGTTATGCTATGCTAATATGTTAAAAAATTCATATGTCAATTTTTATTAGATAATTGGATAATCAGCGTGTCCAATACTGGATATAAGTTTTCTCCACCTTTTAAAATACCTATACTTATAAACTAATATATAATTCAACAATACATATAAAAAAAATGTAAGTGATGTTTTTAACTTTTTTAATCTTCACACCAAAAATCAATTAACTTCTATAGTAAAACATATGTAATATTAAGATGTAAATTTATTAGTATTTGTTTAGGAGTATTGTTGTTATAGAAATTTTTTTAGGGGTGATGTTGCCATAAAAATTTTTTAGAAGAAATATTACTTTAAAATATTAAAATAGATAATATAACTTTATATGGTTTAAATGACAATATTGTTGTGTTTTAAAAGGTACAGTTAACATTAATTCTTAAAGAACTTTCCCAAGAACATTGGTGTCCGATGAATGGCAAATTTGCACCTTTGAATAAAGAGGAAAAGTGAATGTTAGCAGCAAGAAAGGGAGCATGGTTGACTTTCTGGTCCAAGAAAAAGACTCGGAACCTCACCGTCTTCCACTAAAGCTGCCATTGCACTCCAATGGAGAGTTTCGCACTTCACTCTCTCTCCACCTCAACGTCCTTCTCTTTACCTACCTCTCGGACTTCCTTCCTCCGTCATCGTTCTCGCTCAATCTCCGAATCTCATTTATCCCTTTCGTTGAATCCTAACTTTTCTTCAATCCCATCTCTCACATCAACCATCTCTGATTTTTCCCTCTTTTCCTCCAAATCTTCTTCCACCTTTAATCCTCTCTCGAAGCCCCGCACTGCAAATCACCCAATTCAAGCTTCTTCTTCGTCATCTTCACCGGCATTACCATCATCATCCTCACCCCCAGTTGCTCAAGGCGCCAAACCTTTACCATTTTTTATCTCCATTTCTATTGGTCTCATCGTTTGCTTCTTAGTTCCTAAGCCCGTTGAAGTTACCCCTCAAGCGTGGCAGTTGCTCTCGATTTTTCTCTCGACCATTGCGGGTCTTGTTCTCAGTCCATTGCCGGCGGGAGCTTGTGCTTTTCTTGGTTTAACGACATCCATCGTGACAAGAACACTGACTTTCTCTGCGGCTTTTAGCGCGTTCACTGACCAGGTCATTTGGATGATTGTGATTTCCTTCTTCCTCGCTCGTGGCTTTGTGAAAACTGGGTTGGGGGATAGGGTTGCAGCTTACTTCGTGAAGTGGTTGGGAAAGAGCTCATTGGGGCTGTCTTATGGGTTGACTTTCAGCGAAGTGCTGGTTGCACTGGCGATGCCCAGTTCCGCTGCAAGGGCCGGTGGTATCTTCTTGCCGATTATCAAGTCACTGGCCCTCTCAGCTAGGAGTAAACCCAATCATCCTTCTTCCAGAAAGCTGGGATCATATCTTATCCTGACGCAACTTCAGGTTGGTTTTCTTTTCCGACCTATTTAATTAACTATATGTTTGATTAGTTTGCTACAGTATGGAAATGATGCTTAACAATGAGAAAAATTGTTCACTAAAATGCCTTTAAAATGTTTTGAAGTTCCAGTGGCAATCATTGCAGGCAAATGTAGTGAAGTGTGGTCATTGCTAACTGCAACTTTGATCTCATACATTCTAGAATCCGCTGCAGTTGCATCTGTAGGCTGTAATATAAAGTTTTGGTTCTTAAAGATCAACAAAATTTACTTTTGATCTAAATTAGGCATCTCAAACATTAAGGATGCAGTTTGATTGATAGGTGCATCCTATAGACAATGCTGATTGTGATTTAAGCTTTTTTTTCCTTGACATTTATCTTGTTAATAAACAGATACAGAACTTTATTTTCAGCCTGGTAATTTTCTAGTGTCGAGCCTTTTCCATGACAAAACTGAAACTATGAGATGTCCTCCTGCAGTTGTCTATGCAGAGGAGATGGTTCTTGATCCATTGAATTCCTTCATCCCTAGTAAAATCATTAGGACATTTAAATTACGATGCCAAGGAACAGGTGGGAAACTTCAGGTATCAAATTGTAAAGAAAGAGCCTAAAATTGGTATTTCATAATCCTAAGAGCTTCAATTGTCATTTAATTGATATGACTGTGTGAGCATAAGAAGTGTCACAATGCTTGCTAAAAAATGTTGATCAACAAATTGAACTACCAAAAACATTACTGCCAATCATGGCTGAATTCTAATAATATTTTTTATGCATATGTTCTTTCATTTTGAAATTGCCTAAAATCCTGAGGAACACAAGATAAGTTCCTCAAAAGTCTCTAGAAGACATGGAATTTTGTCAATTTTGAACATAACCTTAGACCAACTCAGATAATGAGAAGGCATAAGACCATATACTTTTGCTACTGAGTCCAGATGATGCTATCTTAAAGCTTACTACTCCTTTGCATTATCCCATAAGTGTAGGCGGCCTTTTCCTATTTTTGCTGTAGGTGTTGATTTGCCTCTTAGGATTAAAGACTATAATCTGCATTATATTACGATTTTCATTGCTTTGTTCAGTTCTTCATTGCTTTCCATGTTTAAAGGAAAAATTTCTTCAAGAGACTTGCATTTTAGAAATAAGAAGATATAATGCAAGAAAAGAGGGAAAATAAGAATGGTGTACAAGGGCTATGGTCAATTAAGATCTGTTCAGAAAGTTTCAATTATTGATAAATTATACTCTGAAGAATGTCTGGATATTATTAAGTAGATGATGGACGAATCTGTGATTCAAGTAATAATTAACTGGGAACAGACCATAAATTTCGTTTTTCTTTTCTGATTTAGCTGTTGTGAAACAACATGAAAGCTTTATTGGACATTATTGGTTGGGTGTCAGCTATACTGTATTTGATAATGTGTGTTCGTTTCCATAATAAAATGGCATGGCATGACTGCACTTAAACGGTAATTGTAAATTCTGATGTTGTAGGATTCTCTGTTTTATGTGTGTTACCTCTTGTTTGAGATCTACCATCATTTGATGAAGTGACTTGTGCACTGCTGTGCCTGTGACAGTCCGCTGGTAATTCTACTTCTCTTTTCCTAACTGCTGCTGGTCAAAACCTGCTTTGTCTTAAATTAGCAGAGGAGCTCGGGGTGATAATTGCAAATCCATGGGTGACTTGGTTTAAAGTGGCTAGTTTACCTGCATTGGCTTCTCTTCTTGTCACGCCATTGATTTTATACAAACTATATCCACCTCAATCTAAAGACACACCAGATGCACCTGCCATGGCTGCATTCAAACTGGAAAGTATGGGTCCTGTCACTCAAAATGAATGGATCATGATTGGTACAATGCTGCTTGCAGTCTCTCTGTGGATCTTTGGGTATGCAGATATTTTATTTCAAATCATTTGAAAATTTATCTGTAATTTTAATTCATTGTATCAGTAATTATCTTCAATAGATGCCACTTCAACTCTTCCTCATGTATGTTCATTATGGATTTTATACTTTCTTGTATGACAACATATCTATCTCAACATGCTCATCCTTGCTATCCCAACTTTATGCTCTTCTTGTCCTTTTGAAGCCCAACATTCACTCTATATAACATTGCTAGTCTAATTAGCAATTCGTTAAAACTTTCCCTTAAACTTATTAGGTACTAAGTATCGAGCCATCAAATAAAATCTTTATAAATTTTGTATTCCATCTATGGGACAATGTTTTTAATCTGTTTATCCTTTGTTGGAGCACATGGCTAGAAATTGAAAACATTTTGAAATTGAACAGGGGATGAAAGTTATTCTCCTAATGAAATTTCCTTTAATTGAATTCTGTGATCAATATTTTCTAATCCTGCAGGGGGACTATTGGTATACCAAATACTGTAGCCTCAATGATTGGGCTGTCAATACTCCTTGCATTAGGAGTCCTTGATTGGAAAGACTGCTTGAATGAAAAATCAGCATGGGATTCCCTGACTTGGTATGCCGTTCTAGTGGGGATGGCTGGCCAGTTGACAAACCTTGGAATTGTTGGTTGGATGGCTACCTGTGTGGCCAAGTCTCTTCAGTCTTTCTCTCTGAGCTGGCCTGCTGCGCTACTTGTTCTTCTGGCATCTTATTTTTTCATCCACTACATTTTTGCAAGTCAGATCGGACATGTTGGGGCTTTGTACTCTGCATTTCTCTCTATGAACCGCTCTGCTGGTGTTCCTGTTGTGCTGGCAGCGCTTGCGCTAGGTTATGTCACTAATCTTTTTGGTTCAATAACACATTATAGTTGCGGCCAAGCTGCTATATATTATGGAGGTATGCATGGCCCTCCCGTCAATCCTTTTTTGTTAATTTTCCTTCCGGCCATTCTACTCTTTAGCTTGTGTTTGTTCCTTTCTCTGATCCTAAATATAAAACAAGAGGCATACTTTGATCCTGGATATAATATCTCAATTTAATGTCTCCCAAAGTTATTATTTTTCACCTAAAGTAACCCTTTTAATTGCACATAATAAAGGCGTTTCCATCGAAGGGTTGTTCCAATTGATTAAGAGAATGTTTTAGGAAAACTGACACATACATTACAAATAACATACTTAACTAATTTTTTTAATATCAGTAAATTAGTCATCTAACTCTTATATTAAATATTGGATGTAGTAATTAATTTATAATTTATTGGGTCTCATGTCTATTGGGCATGGCCCAATACAGAATAACTAAAATTGCCTAGACATAAAGAGAAAACAGAGAGCTTGCAAGGAAAGAGAAAGGGACTAGTGATAGGATTGGTTTAGGATCAAGGGCTGTGTGGAGTGACCTAGCCACTTGAAGGGTATGTTTGGGAATAGTTTTTTTAAGTGATTCTACGCAATCCAAGGTAAATATGTAAGATAAGTTTTATCTCGATTTACGTAAAAGTGCTTTCTAAGTGATTGTCAAACAAGCTCGATAGCTAGAATGTGGTGTGCTATCATTTTTTCTTTCTTGTTTACCTTCATTTTTGTTCTCAGCTTGAACTATAAATTATATTTCAGCTTTCATTAAATAATACTCTGCAAAGTTTACATGGATTCCATATGTCATGGCTCCAGTGCAAAGACATCTATCCATCTTATGAACTACTCCTCTGGCCCTTTTTATAGGGTAGAGACAGAAGAAATTTTTTAGTCTTATTTATAAGTCATTTCATTAAATTTTTTGTGCAAATTTACAACTTTACCCTTCATTTATTTTTTGTGTTGACTTTGTTATCATAAGGTATAATGTATATTGGATAGAGATAAATTTGAAAAGTTGCTGAATTTTAAGGGTGTGTTTAGTTTGAAGGGAAGGGATGGTAGGGGAGAGAATGGAAGGAAGGGTAAGGAATGACAGAGAAGGGGATTACCTTGTTTGATTTGGTTGAAGGGGAGGTGAGGAAGGGTATTTTTAATGATCCCTTGTTTGGTTTAAGAAGAGAAGGGAGAGAAGAAATTATAGTAATTTACTATTTTACCCTTACATATTATTTATATATATTATATTAATTAATTTATACATTAACATTAATTAATGCATTAATATTTTTATTTACCCTGTGATGTTATATTTTGAAAAAATAATAATATTTTTTATTTATAATAATATATTTTATTTTTAATTAATTTGTATAATATATGTTTTAATTAGAATTTTATGATTTTTATTTTTTATTAATTTAAGAATAATATATTTTATTTATTATTTATTTTGTTAAAATATATTTTTATTTATAATAACGTATTTTTTATAAATTAGTTTTATAAGATTATATTTTATAATTTATATTTTGTTTTTATAATTAATTTTTAATTAAAATTATATAATTAATATTTTTAATTAATTTATAATAATATTTTTTTATTATAATATTTTTTATTTTTATTTTATTAAAATATATTTCAAATTATAATAATATTTTTTCTCAAGGGCATTAATGAAATAAGAGAAAAATTGAAAGGGTAAACTTGTCAAAAAATTTGGCTCCCCTCCAAAAAATCCCTATTTGGAGGGGAGCCAAAATGGGGTTTAAAAGGAGAGGGGAGGGTAAATTTAAGCTTCCCTCCTCTCCAAAATTTTGAACCAAATGAGGGGAGGGGATTATTTTTCCTTCCCTTCCTTCCCCTCTCCTCCAACCAAACACACCCTAAGATAAAGTTAATGAAGTTTAAAGTTTTTTTTGTGTGTGTAAAACATGCTGCATGTACCATATAAATAGGATCAAAAGAGTATATTTTAATCTTTTTCTATTCTGATGCATTGTTTGCTCTCTCTCCCGCACCTCTAATTCTTGTAAATGTTTTGTTGATGTTACAATTAATGTAATAATAGAAAGAAAATCATTTTTTGTTCAAAAAACAAAAAAAAATTTAAATTTTCAAAGTCCTGCCAAAATTAATATTCTAGGGGACCATATAGCCCCTTGTGGTTGATTCTGACTCAGTTAACAGCCTGCAACTATAACGTCATTCCTTGTGAACTCATGTATAATCTTAATTTAACATCCCTTCCCTGCTCTCTCTTATCAATTTCAAGATATGTTAAAGCCTGGTAACTGATGATATTATAAATTGTGTTTTTTTTTTCAGCTGGTTATGTAGAGCTTCCTGATTTATTCAAAATCGGATTCATTATGGCTTTTATTAATGCCATCATATGGGGAGTTGTTGGCTCGTTGTGGTGGAAATTTTTGGGCTTGTATTGATTTCCCATTTCAATGTAAGTAATACTCCTCCTGCTCTGTAGTGGAACGACTAATTGCCGGTTTGGTTCGATTCCATGAAAAAGGATTACATGTAATCTTGATGTAATGAACTGATTACAACGTTTGGTTACGTTTATGTAATGTAAAAGGGATTACATTTTGTAATCCTGATTACATCAAATTAATGCATCCTGATTACACTGTCATAACTGATGAATGGGGATGCACACATCTTGTAATCCATGTGAAAAGACATAATTACCATTATAATTTTTAATATTGACTAGAGTGCCCTTTTTAATAGTCCTATTAGCTAAGTTCAATATTTATATACAAATTATACTTCTTATTGTAATACATATATATGGACAATTTTAATTAACAAACATGTATTAACTAATATATATATTCCAACAAATGTCATCAATAAGAGTACAACCACGCCGTTGAAGGATAATGTTATCACCTAACTAGCATTTGCTTTGATGTTGTTTCCTCTCCCCTTTATTTATGTATAAATATGATTTATATGGGCTATTATAATATATATAAAAATTTTATAATTGATAAATTTTTTTAAATATGTGAACAAGAGACAATTTTGTTTATTAATTTATTGGCATATATATGTGCACATGATATATATATTTGGGAAGAGATAGATAAATATAATTCATTGTGTGTGTGTGTGTGTAGACAAGGGTAATTTTATCTTTTATTATATTATTATTGCTCATTCCCATGTTCTTTGTAATCCAACCAAACATGCTTATAGGCATGCATCATCCTTAGGATTCTGTGAACCAAACGGGCAATAAGTAAATCACGGAAATCAAAATGTTAGTTAAAATTAGCTAAAAGTAATAAATGTGTAAGATATATAAATTTTCTCAACTATACTCTTATTTATAAAGATGATGAGTAAAGAAAAGAACAAGTAGGAAAAGGAATAAGAGAAAATGAGTTGGAAAAAAAGTGAGAGGGACAAGTAATTATTATTATTAATTATAACTAAAACTGAAACAGGGCACGAAATGTTTAGACAAACACGAAATGATGTTTATATATAGAATCAACTCTAGGTGAGAGAATGATATATATATATATATAGCATAGGAGGGAGTATATTTTTTTCCCTTGTTTCAATAGGCCATTCTTTATGGTTATTATTGTGTTAGTGCATACAGTTTCTAGTATATTGAAATCTAAATTGAAGATTTGATAGGTTTCTTGTGCTAAGTTCTCTTTTGTTGCCAAATTAAAGTGACCCCGGTAATTTCATTTGATATATATATATATATATTTAAAATCGATGATTGCGACCATGTCCATGGCAAAGATGCTCTTGCATTTTTATTCATGGTGTTCTGAATTTTGATACTATACGTAACTAGTTTATACGTTATATATCACTTCATATATATATATATATATATATATATCACATTTATATAATGTGCCTTGAGCATGACAGCGGATGGCTGTTCGTAATGTTTAAGAGAGGGTGGTCAATTTGAATAGGTAAAGCAATTTGAATGATTTAACGTTTTTTATACGAAACATTCAAACTATAATTTGGATCTGATAAATTTTTTTCTCCACAAACAGAAATTAAATTTAATAATTTGATCATTTTTGTTTTTTGGGGGAGAATCTCACATGTGACATAAAAACTTTGACGAAAGTGGAGATCAGCAAATGGAAAGGAAAAAAAATTACGTATTGGGTAAAAACTAGAACTTGGACCCAAATGAATTGCAAAAGCCATTTTGGTTCTTTTAATTATTTCGTGGACGACAAGTTTTGCATTCTGGTGACTCAATCCAGCTTTTGTCCATTGTGCAATAAGATTAGGATGGAAATTTATTTAATTTTTAAAAGAAAGGGTCGTTATTGTGACTTATATTTTCCATATAAAATGGTGCTAGCCACACTGGAAGAGAGTAAATGTTGAGACTACATGGCATAGTGGAAGATTAAACTTTTTTTCAATTCCTTTTAAGATTATGTTGAATGTTGTTAAATTGTATGGTTAAAAGGCATACCTTTTTGGAGCGTTTTCTTTTCCTCTTTTGTTTGGTTTCAAGAAGTCAATCATTACAATTAATGTCCTATACCGGTATCCACACGAATGCGTGCTAGCACCCAAAAATAATTATTGAATCTTGATTTAATGAATCTGGACATTTCAACTTTTATTGGGCAATTTTGTATGCGACCTTGTAGGAACATATGAAGTTAGCAGTGGGTCAGTAACTATATTAGCCTACAAGTTGCAAACGGCTTCTAACAAAATATTACGATTATCCAATTCACATGAAGATCTATAAATCGATACAAATTATCATACAACTACATTACGTCCTTTTTGTCACATGATGTTCCGGTCAGAGATGAGACATGGAGATCATTATCTTCATATTCCCGATCATTGCTTTCTCGATCCCTGAATAATTTGACTAGAGAGATGAACCTACGATTTCATCACAGTATGACCATACATCTCTCAACTCACTCTTTGAAGGGCCCAGTAATATCTCTATACTAATGTGAAGGATAAATCCTATCTTGACCATTCACATTCCTCTGAATAGAATCTACTAAATCCAATCATAGCCTTTATCATCACTCAGTTAAAAATGATTTTTGATTATGTCAAAGCTGAACGACTCTCATGTATAAATCCATGATGATCTCAAGGTAAAGGGTACAATAACACAATTGTTTGTGAGACAAGATTATGACACAAATCCATGAAGGTTATCTCACAGTGGATTAGTCAAACACCTTGTACTCTTATAAGTGCTTATAACTTTGACTAGTATCTCTATACATTTAAAAGTCATATAGCCTTTTTCATCTTTGCTCCTGCACAGATGATTGGCCATGGATATTTAAGATAATCATTATAATTTATTCAAGGACAATTTATCATAACAAAACATGCAAAAATTATGATAATAAAAAGTGAATAATTCATTAATTGAAATATATTCAAACTACAATGATTGGCCTTAAGGAACAATTTCCAACACTAAATTGTTCAAAGTAAAAGCAAAAATGACTAATTTATACTGAAATAATAAATTAAAAGAATATTTATTTCAAGTTAAAGTTCAAAATAGAATCAATAATTGGAAGAAAAAAAGTAGGGATTTTTAATTTATTTTGTTAACATGTTATGGTTATGATCTGTACACTTTTTTTGATGGATTACAAATGGTGAACTTGTAGTTTGTGGGTCTTAGAAACAACCCAGTATGAGGAATTACTTCTTCTACAAAAGATTTATCTCTCAAAAAACTTTTCCTATAAGAATGGGTAACTTCACGCAATAAACACAATTGTGGGTGAGATGAGTATCATTCCTTAGCCAAGATATCAGCACATAGAAGGATCTCCCTTCTAGCATGAAAAAATCAATATGCCAATCACCATATAAGAGATGCCTTGTTTCTTCAATTAAAGTTCGGAGTGAATGGTTGATCCTGCTATAAGGCAATTAAACTTTGTTGATCCTATTTATAGGGTAAAAAGAAAATGTTTTATTTTGCCCTATTTAGAAGTCACCGAATTAAAATTTTTATGTGAATGTACAATTTTATCATTCATTTAGTATGTGTTAAATTTGCTTTAATGTGTTAAAGTAAATATTAAATAAAGATAAAGTTGAAAAGTTATTGAATTTTAATATAGAGTTAATGGGGTTTAAGATTTACCTTCAATTGTGTGAAACATATGAATTATCAATATGGCAAAAAGAGTAACTTATAAGAACATTTAAAAAAATAGTTATAAATAAATTTCACATGAATACCTTAGTGAGTATAAACCTTAGCAACATTTCACACTTATACCTTAGTGAGTACAAATCTTAGCAACATTATCTTCCTCACATAATTCCCAGAAAAAAAAGAAAAAAAAAATAAAGAAAAGGCATGGAACAAGGAGGAAAGGTTTTGCAAACAAAGTAGTAAGGAGAAAAAGGGATAAGGCCAAAACAGAGAAAAAAAGAAAATGATATATATAGGTAAAATCACAAAATTCAAAAGTACTAAGACATATAAATCTTATTAGGGATTTGATATAAGTGTGAGTCTAAATTAGAATTTGTATATTTCGATTTGATTTATTTAGGATTTTTCCTATATATTTCTTCATTTAAATTTTTTTAATTAAACTCAAAAATTTTGTCTCCTCCCCACCTTTGGTACCGAACAATGTTTGAATATTTATATTTATAATTTTTTAATTAATTACATCATTTATAAAATAATATATAATTTAATGATATACTTGAGTACTTCAAAAAAAATTATGTTATAATTAAGTAATTTTGTTAAATCTTTTAATCTTCAAATTAATCAACTAGATTTTACCTTTCCCTAAGATAAAAGAGATTAAGCTAACAAATGTCCGTTCAATTGATAAGGAAGTGATTTACAACTTACAAGATTAATTATTCAAATCTCACTCATAATGTGATGATCTTGTTGGTGAACGATCTATAAATACTATCTAAACCTTTAAATCTTAAGGCATTCACTGACTCTAATAAATCTCGAGATCCAACTTACATGAACTTTTTTTCAAGAAAAAAGGGCAAAACATGAACTAGCTGTTCCATTCAGAACAAAAAAATATTTTTATCAATAGAAGTCAAATTTAATAGAAGGAGTTAACCCGTCACAGCGTGTTAACTAAGATTTGAACCTCTCCAAAAGATATACCCACATTCAGTAACGGTATAGTGTTTTAAATATGACGTTACTTCAATAGAAAATGCATCTGCATGTGCTTAGCATCAAAGTGCGCCGCCGGAAAGAAAGAAAGGTGCAGTCAAAGGTAATGGATTTGGTATTGGTCAACCAAATGATGCCAACCAATCAACGTCTCCCACGCTCACCCATATCGTATTTTGTTTCTCATATTTCAAAAATTACAAATGCTTTAAAACAAATTATATATATTAAATAAAGACTCAACACTTTTACAATGCACTACAAATGCCTGCATTAACTTTTTCAATGTGAAATTACTCAATTTAAAATAAATATATAAAAAAATTTTATCTTAATTTATGTAAAATTGTTTTTTTTATCTTGGATTATATTCATCTTTGGCCATCTTAGCTTCTGGGTTATACAAACAAACTTTTTTTTTTCTATTTTAATTATCAATTGGTGTCGTATATATGTTGAACGAAGACAATAAAATGAGTTATATTTTATTATTGCTTTATTTCTCTGGCACTCATCATCATTGTGTTATATTTTTCTTATTTGTTAACGTCAATCCTAAGTATCGAAACTTTTGTTCTCAATGTAAGGGCACATGTCAAAATATCATCTTATGTCAAAATTATGAAAATTATTACTGAGAAAGCCCCTTGGTTAAAAAAAACCATTGGCAACAAATATTTCTTAGGAAGACAACCATTGAAATTACTAAGAAATATCCTAAATATTTCGTTTATATAATGGACCTGTTTGGATGATTTTAAAAAAAAAAAATGTTTTATGCAAGATAATTTAAAACTCATACTAAACCGTTAAACACGTCGCTTCCAAATCAAACGTGGGAAGAGTTCATCAATGCTTAGACGTCAAGAGGAATATTATATTGTCAACCTCGCGTTTCAGACCATGCCCCTTCGTGGCTGCTTCTTCCAAGTTGCTTCATTTTCTTCCTTCTTCGGTCTTCAAATGTGTATATATTTATAGAAGAACCAAGGGATCATCATTTTAGGAAGACCGTTGAAGGGAAGCTGCAAGTCTTGCTGTAATCTTCCCCAAACGCAAATGGCTTCTTTCAACCTCTCTTATTCGTCAACGCCTTCTCTCACATGCCCACGGTATATTCTCTCTTCCCTTTCCAAGATTCCTTCTATCTTTTCTTTTTTGGGATACATGGATTGATTCTCTGGTAATTGCTTTTTTTTTTTTTTTTTTTT
>QFDD01001081.1:0-30805 GCA_006871305.1 Vachellia collinsii
TTTACTAGGCTTAAAGCCTATTGAGGCTGAAATATGATGCATTTTCAAAGGCTTACATTGCAAGTGGATCTTTGGAAAGGTTTCAGACTAGACCAAATATTTTGAAGGTCCATACTTAAACCTTTAAAAAAAATATGTATACAAACTTAGACTTTGGACCCCATTATAGGCTGACTTATCTGGCCTAAGTCTGTTATGACTTCATTTATTTCCACTCTAGTTATGCATAAACTGGGGTATTTGACTTCTTCTTTTCATTTCTAGAGGAATAAGTTAAAAAAATTGCTTCCAATTTTCTTGTCAATTTTGAGGCAGAAAATAAAAGTAAAAAGAAAACGAAAGAAAGAAATAAATGTGAAAATTTGCCAGGAAAATATCACATAATGCAACTACGCAAGAGAGACAACTTTTTTTTTTTTTTTTGCCCAAAGCAAGAGAGGCATAAATGATTGCTCGGCCAATGACAACGGACTCATCCTATGTCCGCGAAAAGGAAGATGAGAAATACACAGTAGATTCTGATATGGAATTCCATCTAAAGACTCCCCCATCAACGCGTTGGATTTATTAATAATGGATTATCCTTTCTGGTATGTTTAATCCGCTTTTCCAGTTTATACTAGTGGAAAGTAAAAGAGACACTCTTTCCTCTGGTGCTGCAAATTCGCACTTATATTCCGTTTCATTTCGTCAACTTGTTCTGATGGCAGAAACATTGTGATTAATCATCAATTATAACCCCCCTATTCCCTATTTATTCAAACGAGACATTTGCCTCACCACTCTCTGTCTGTCACGCTTTCTTGCCCAGCTTTCATATGGCTAAAATGGGACAGAGGCCCAGAGCAAGGAATTTGTAGGAGCTAGGCAGCCAAGAAAATGTTATCAGGACCCCACAAAGAAAATGTGAGTTTTAAAAGTTGAAACCATGATTTGCTACACTTGAATGGGTTTCACATGATATCTAGTTGTTGACTGTGATCATGATCGTGATCTTAAGCAACTTATATTGTTTCAGAACTAGGGAACATAAACTCTAATGGTTAGGAACAATGGAATCCTCTTTCTCACCATCTTCTGCAGTAGTGCTTTATCCAGATTGGGTGGGAGTAATATGCGTACAATTTGCTTGCAGGTACATGAAGATTCTGCAGATGGAAGAAAGATAAGATGCCTCTTGGTGGAAAGTAACCTAGTTATCTTTCTCATCTTGCCATTTCCTCTATTGATATTAGAAAGCTTTAACATTATCACGCACTTCGTTTTGAAAAGATATTCAGAAACACGAAATTCAACTTCGAAGTCAGGAAAGGAAGATGGTTGGAAGGCTTTATCATGTTGGTAGGTTGTGAGATCAAATTTCATTGCCTTGACTCATTTAAGCATTTGCTTTTCTTTTTTCCTTGACGGAGAAAGGAAAATTTAAATTCAGGATTGGCTCATAAAGCAACTACTAGAGAGAGAATTTGCATTTTTGTTTTTGTGAAAATGAATAATAGTAATGACTGTGATGTTAAAATTGGAATGGTACCAGCTGCAAGTTTGTCCTACGTCGTTGTGACAGCAAAGCAGAGACCAAATATAATTTCACCTCCAACTACTTTGGATGTGCTTGGTCATTGGCTTCCGCAAACTCAAAATTGTTGAGGGGGACAAGACATTTAAATAGGTGGCTGGTTGCATGTTGGAATACACACTTAATGCTTATGCTTTTGAGCCATGTTACAGATTTCAATATTGCTTTCTCACGCTGCATTGCACGATGTTATTCAAAGTCCTATAGGAATTAACCAAATTTCCATCCTTGGAATCTCCAAAGGTTAAATTACCTGGTAATCACTATTCACCATCACTCATCAGAAAATATCCTAATGTTTATCTGGACGAGGTTATTTTTCTGATAGTACTGTTTAGATTGAGCAAGCGATTCCCAGTCAAAGCATTGCTTTAAAGAAATTTGAGGGAAGAGAGAAACAAATCATAGGTGACTTTCTCAGACTTGTAAGAACAGGACAACACATCCTTCTCACAAAACGAAGGTAATTCTACGAACACTAAACCTGAACACCCTCCCAGCGAAAGTTTGAACCTTCCTTGCATGAACAGGACGGTTGATTGAATCTGCATATTCCACTCTTCCATAATTGTCTTCTATGGGCCCCCTCTGTTTTACATTTAAAGAGGAAAAGCACATGGAACATTTCATTTTGAAAGGTGCGAGAAAAAGAAAAACCAAACAAGGTAAAGAAAGTTTGGTAGAGGCGTCTTCAGCAAACACCGAATGTTTTGTGCAAAGGGAGATTAATCATTGATGGAATTTAATCCTCCATGCTCTGGGGTGCAATCTTCTTTTTTTGATGACGATGAGTCAAAAGGCGACGTTTCAGAAACCCAAATACTGCTAGGCCTGTTGGGTGGGAAATTCAAACTTCAAAGTAATCGATGTCATTATTAGGATTCCATTATTAACCCTTTTTGTAAATAATGTTAAAAAAAAATTGGCTGGGCTATGTGGGAGTCACGTTGGATTCACGTACATGCCGACCCATTTGTATATATATTCATATTGCAGAGAAACCCATCACCCACGTTCACTTGCGACCCGTTCGGCATTGTGAGCTATGCTAAAGTGTTTCGGTAAGTGTCTGTAAGGGACAGAATGCAAGGGTTAATGGAGTTTGAGCTGATATATGCTGCCTAGTGGATTTTACGTCCTCGCATAACAGAAGCATCATATTCCCTCTGCGAATTGTAATTCTGACGAAAGCAGGCACATCAGCGCTTGATTTCATTGAGGGTTGGTTTGGGCGGATTTGGTGTTCGCAACGAGTTTGCTTTTGAAATTAGATTCCATTGGGAATTAAATTCTTATTCTCTCTTGAGTTCGGGTTTCTCCTCCCTCCCTCCCTCTATATAAACATAGATCCCCAAATTTTATTAGGCGTCGGACCTTGTGAATCTCCCTCGATCAAACCCATCCTCACGCTGATCTCAGTTCGGCATTTTCCTGCCCCAACTAATAATTTAGCTCCAGGTATGTTTCCAACTCTCAAATTCCTGTCGTCGATCTAAATGCTTTTTCTCTCCGAACGGTTTATTTTTCTGAGCAACATGCACCTTATGTTTTATGAAGATTATTGCTTAGCATAATGATTTGATGCATTCCCTACATCGTTACTTTTCCTGAACAGTAACATGGATGATGATCAAAACTCTCTTTCAATTTCAGTACATCTTTTGGCTTAGCTTTATTTTAACAGAGAAGTCGGTGCTTGTTTCTTCCTCTCTTGGGGAATTGAAGGGGAAAAAAACATTTTTTTAATGTCCTTTTTATTAAATATGATCAATATTCATGGATCCATTCCACGTACAAATATTAGCAAACTGACGTGTACTTGAACTGGATTGGATATGTGCAAGTAATGCATAAACTTGGAAGTGGGACCACAAATCTTTAATCTGAGCCCTACAGTTTGGGATAATGTTATCCTTTGAATATAAAATTGTTCACCAAACCAAGGACTTTTTTTTTTTTTTTTATCGTAAGCGTTTCTTTTTTATCTGTATAAATTATTAATCCTTTTCTATCCCAAAAGAAGAAGAAGAAGAAGAAGAAGCGCCATAGGAAGCCTTGTTGGAAACATCATCTGATTTTATTTTCTTTTCTACATCATTTGTTGAATTTTCGGAACAATGTTTATGGCATACGAAAGTGAAGCTGCCAAAATGGCACTCCAAAGTCCAAAGCTTAATAGTAAAGCGTGCCTGACCAATAATAAAGACTTTTCATTTCTGTGACTAACTCATATCAAATGCATTATTTTCTCATCCATGTGAAGGTGCTTGCTCACAATCTTTCCCATATCCTTTCTTTTGAGATTTTACATGCTGATAATTTTAGGACGAATATGTTTGTAATTTTACTTTATGTTCATTGAATTTGAGTGGGTTGAAATAGTAAAAACTAAGCCGCCAGGGACACCTAGCATTGCATGTTACTTTACGTACTACCCAAGAGTTCCTTGGGAAAATTCTTAAACTTACTCGATTCAAAGCTTGCCCTTCAAATTACAATGTCAGAAAAAATTGCCAACTAGGGGAGGTTTTTTTTATATAAAAATAAAGGAGGAAAGCAAAAACCTTTTGTATTTGTTATCAAGGTGGAAGCATGTATTAGAGATCAGGGTCTGCGTGATCAATAGTACTGATAGAATATCGTGAAAGGCAAGCACATGGCAAATAGTTTATGACGGTTTGTATTTGTTTTTAATGAATCTGTAATAAAATATTGTGTTGCATGAATTCATGCTTCCGCAATAGTGGAAATGAGGTATGTATTTGTTTAGACGAATATAATATGCTCCTTGATATCCGTGGCCTGGATTGTCAATTATGAGGCTCTGGAAAGCAATGAATGTGATTAAGATATCTTTGACCACTATAAACAAAATAAATCTCTTGCCAGTGACAACTCATTTTGTCCCTTTGTTAGAGTATCTTCTGTTATGCCTGAACTGAATAACACCTCCTGAGATGTTTTTGGAGCCTCTAGGAATGCAAATTCATATTATAGAAGCCCTTGGTTGGTGACCTCTTGGTGTGTCAATGGGTGATTTTCTTGTGATTTTTTGTTGGTAATTGCATCAACACCTAGCCGAATAAAATGGCATAACTTGTTAACAGAAAGGGCACCGGCCGAACAATTCTTCTTAAACACATTAAGAAGACAGTAATTATGAATTCCAGGTCGGCTTTGAAAGATTAGAAACTTTAATCTGTACTCTTACACTATGCAGCAAGCAGCATGGTCATTTTTCAAAACGACTTTTCTCTGTTAAAATATTACTCCTAAAAATCTAAAAAAGTTTAAATTTCCAAAGACAAAACAAGTAAATTTTGATGAACAAATTAATAGCCTTTGCTCCTGTAGAATGTTAAAGTAGGGTCTTCGATATTTTACTTAGGGTTTATTTGGGAAGAAATAAAATATTGGTTTTAAATCTTGGTTTCACAGAATTCGAGGTAAATATGTGAGAGAGTTTTATCTCGGTTTGCGTGAAATTGATTTTAGAAATTGATTCCCAAACAAGCTTAGTGGTAGCTGACTGACTCATATATGCATTTGATAGAGTGCCACAGGAACCATACCTTGCAAGTGAAACTATAAGTTGTAACCATCTTTATTTAATGTTTGTTTGGAAAACCCTCAAAATTACTAACAAATTACTTTTATGTAAATTAAAATAAAACTTCTCTTATATATTTATCTAAGATTTTATAAAATTATTTAAAATAAATTAATTTAAACATTCACTCGGAATCTGTGAGAGAGTAAAGGCGTCATGTTTTGGGAATTTACCAATCAATTAATAATGAATTTCTTGCTTTAAGACCACACAGCATCGTACATCACTAGGACTCGTCCATTTTGTTTTCCCACATGACCATTTAGCCGCCTCTTAATGGGATATAACTGTTGACATTGACTCGACGTGGCTCTCTCACATATCGCTGGCTTTCCTAATAAAAAAATTGGGCAATGATCCATCTACTGTACATAACATACATACATATATATATATCTGTGCATAAAGATAAATGTATCCGTAGCAATAAAGACACTGGAAGCTCTGTTTTTGGCATCCTTGCATATCTCTGACCCGTAGACTGACTGATTCTTGTTTTAGATTTTTTGATCACCGTGTGGAAAAATGAATGCGCTAGTAGCCACAAACAGGAACTTCAAATTGGCCTCTCGGCTCTTGGCTTTGGATTCTAAGCTTGAGAAAAGCTTGCTTATTCCATTCAGAGAAATCAAGGCAAGTAAAATTTCTTCTAGCTTCCCTCGAAATTATACTAGCAGGTTATTCTGACTTCGCCCGTTTTCTTTTGTTGAATGAAAATGCAGGTTGAGTGTACCATACCTAGAGACGATGGCACCTTAGCATCATATGTTGGGTTCAGAGTTCAACACGATAATGCCAGAGGGCCAATGAAAGGAGGAATCAGATACCATCCTGAGGTTAATATATACTCTGATCGCTGACCCTCAAAATTTCAGTCACTCTGCCAGAAATATGATGAATTTTGATACAGTATATAAAGGAATCCCCAGAATGACAAGATCAACACTTGATGGATCAACTTATAATTTTTTGTGAACTAAACTTTAATAAAAATCATCCTAAGAACCTTTTGATATGATTTTTGTGTTATCCCGTGTGCTTTAAATAGTGTGTTCTTACCTGCATGATTTCTCGGATTCATCAGGTTGACCCAGATGAAGTGAATGCTTTAGCACAACTAATGACTTGGAAGACAGCTGTCGCAAATATACCGTATGGTGGTGCCAAGGGGGGAATAGGGTGCAACCCTTCAGAATTAAGTGTGTCGGAATTAGAACGGCTTACTAGGGTTTTCACTCAGAAAATTCACGATCTGATTGGAATTCACACAGATGTACCCGCACCTGATATGGGAACAGGACCCCAGGTCTGTCTGTATGAAGATTTAGCCCGGTGCATTTGTAGCGTCTGGTTGTAGATTCTACTGATGATCAGGATCTTGGGGATAATATGTATTAAATTTGATTTTAGAATTTAGCATTGTCTTTCTGCTTGGTTATGCAGACTATGGCATGGATACTGGATGAGTACTCAAAGTTTCATGGCTATTCTCCTGCAATTGTGACTGGAAAACCTATAGTAAGTAAATTATTCCTGTTCATTGTCAGTGTCATGCAACCATACTTAATAAAATAATCTCCTTTTCTTCTCAATTTCCAAAAAAGGATCTTGGTGGATCTCTAGGCAGAGATGCCGCCACAGGAAGGGGAGTCCTCTTTGCGACAGAGGCTCTGCTTAATGAACATGGGAAGAGCATTGCTGGACAACGGTTTGCCATACAGGTATGCCTCATGCAGTTTTTTTTTGGGGCCTCAAATTGGCATTTGCATCATTACTAGTAAATGTTGCAAGCATTTTAAGGAGAGTATGTTTAGGAACAGTTTTTAAAAGTGATTTTATACAATCGGAGTTAAGCATATGAGAGAAGTTTTATTTTGACTTACGTAAAAGTATTTTTAAAATTTGAACTTTGAAGATAAAGAAAAAGAAAATTTTTTATCATATTTTGGTGTCGTGATAAATTTGAGAAAAAAATTCAGGGTTTCGGGAATGTGGGGTCGTGGGCCGCACGATTGATAACTGAAAAAGGTGGGAAGATAGTTGCTGTGAGTGACATTACAGGTGCCATAAAGAACAGCAATGGAATTGACATCCCAAGCCTGCTCAAGCATTCCAGAGAGAATCGAGGCATTAAGGGATTCCATGGTGGTGATCCAATAGATGCCAACTCAGTATTGGTTGAGGACTGCGATGTTCTCATCCCTGCAGCTCTTGGGGGTGTAATTAATAGGTACTTTTCCTCGAAGAGGTCTTTTCTTCTTCCCTCAGGCAAACAGGATACTCATGAAACTTCAAAATAGCAGAGTATTTTTGTTTTTTTTCCCGTTTCTTTTTCTTCGTTTAATTGCCTTTAGTATAATGGAAGCAAATGGAAAACATTTTTATCTAGTCTTCCGCTCTGGTTGAAGGGAAAATGCAAATGAGATAAAAGCGAAATTTATTATTGAAGCAGCTAATCACCCAACTGACCCAGAGGCGGATGAGGTCAGTTTATATTTTCTCTCCAAAGATTTTAATGGATGGGGAAGAAGAAATTGTGTTATTAACTAATAAGCTAATCTGCAGGTTTTGAAAAAGAAAGGGGTAATAATCCTTCCAGACATATATGCAAATTCAGGTGGAGTTACAGTTAGCTACTTTGAGTGGGTGCAGGTAAATTTCAGTATATCACATATTACAAGTTTACAGTAGAATCTACAGTTCAAATGTATTGAACGGTGGGTTTGTGATGCACAGAACATCCAAGGGTTCATGTGGGATGAAGAGAAAGTGAACAATGAGCTAAAGACGTACATGATAAAGAGCTTCAAAGATGTGAAAGAGATGTGCAAAACCCACGATTGTGATCTTCGCATGGGAGCCTTCACCCTTGCTGTTAACCGTGTGGCTCGGGCAACAGTCCTTAGAGGGTGGGAAGCTTGATATCACCATTCTATGATTGCTGCTGTTGCTGCAGCATTGAATAAAGCTGAAGAATTCTTGACATTCTGGTCCATGAGAGATATACACCACAATTTTTTCTTGTTTTAATGGCGATGGGTGGATTATAAGTTATACCATTCAGCTCAGCTTTGTTTAGGTTCATTCATGCCTTGAGTTATCAAAACAAAAGGCAATTCCACATTATATAATATATTCATCTGTTATGAATGATAATTTCCTTCAGCTGAAATAACATTGTTGTAAATCCTCAGCGTGGAAGACTCGTGTCATCTTCCCTGCCAAATCATAATTGAGATGGAAGTAAACAATCACGACATTAAAGAATTTTGACACAATTAATTGAACATGACGTCTTTTACATAGTTCTAGAACAATATACAGATTGCAACCGGTGAGTTAGAAGCTATGAAGATGGAATTGGATTTTGCATTATTTTTTTTTAAAAAAAAGGGAAAATCGGATTTGGATTCCAAGGAATAGAAGAACAATGAAAAAACGTCTATAAAAAGTTCACTTATTAAAAAGCCCCGAGTGAGCTGAGTTAAAGAAATTCCATTTGTACAATTACCATTTTACCCTCATGATTGCTATTTTATTTGTGAATGACTGCCAATTGACTTGTTCATAGTTCTTAGTGAAAAATTGGATATTAACCTAAGGTGTTA
This sequence comes from Vachellia collinsii, assembly GCA_006871305.1. NCBI lineage: Eukaryota > Viridiplantae > Streptophyta > Magnoliopsida > Fabales > Fabaceae > Vachellia > Vachellia collinsii. The sequence goes on from QFDD01001081.1 coordinate 8,795, forward strand.
ATGCATTTTATTCAAGGTATAGGAATTTATCAATAATTGCTATTTAAATTGTCAATTACTATTAATTGACTTGTCATTGATTCTTGATGAAATATAGTTTATTAATGCAACGTACAAGAATTTGTCATTAGTACCATGGTGATTTGTCATCAATAGCATCATGACGAGAGGTAGCATCAATGTAGATTAGAGAGAGAGAGAGAGACAGAAGATACCCAAGAACACATGGTAAAATCAATATAACCTCGGCACAAGAATAGTATATTCATTAGACATTAGGAAGTACAAATCTCAATCATATTGCAATCAGTTAATCGATCAAATCTACATAAAGAGGGAAGCAAGCGATTGAACTAATCAATCCCCCAGAAAAATTTCAGCCTCCGATCATTCATCACGGCCCCTTTCTTTCCTTCAATACAACGATTTAAGTACCATAACATTAAACAGACGCCTCTTACGCTCTCCCCCTTCCCCTGAAACCACCAGCCCGTCCACTACCCCTAGGAGGACCACCTCTCCCACCCCTTGGGCCACCCCTTCCTCGGAAGCCTCCACCCCCACGGAAACCTCTGCCTCCACCACGGCCTCCACCCCTAGAAGCTTGTGACTGCCCCCTGCAACAGCAACCAACCATGTTCAATTTGATTGAATTCCAATGACCACAGAACATTAACCAGCAATGTCGGCATGCCAGGTGCAAATGTTGAATTAGCTTTTGGAGAATACATTTTGGAGAGAAGTGATTTAAAAGAATAGATTTTAAAGTACAATAGATTTTGTGATGAAATGATTTTTTAGTAGAATAGATTTTGTGATGAAATGATTTTTGAGTAGAATAGATTTGGTGAAAAAAAGTGATTATTGGAAGTTGTTCTCGCTAGCTTATACAAAAGCATGGTTTTAATGCCAGCTAGGTATGTAATAGCATATCTAGATGAATAGGCAAAGATTATTCAGCGTCCATTTCAGTTAAGCATTGTCTCCCACAAATCTTAAGCGCAAAAGGACCTAGCCCACCATCATAGCTAATAAGGCAAGGGTCAAAGGATCCCACTTGATGAATAACTGTACAACAGTAAAAATCTTTCACTGGGCTAAGCTATTGCATCGCATCCCCATGTCAAGCTTGGCTGCTCATTCCCAACAGAGCAGACTATTGATCAAATTGTACTATAAGATATGAATCAGTTTTGCAGTTACTAGTCTTCCTTCTCAAAGTCAGAGAAAAATAGAACGCCAGTATATATCACGGCACTGGCAAAACCAAAGTAAGTTTACATTGCACTTGGCATCAATCGTATTTTATAAGCCTCCACCTCCCAAGTATAGGTAAAATAGAAAATAGCCTACGAAATTGGAAGTCATATTAATTATGTGATGAATGAGAAGGTTGTTTCTGCAATGAGGTGTAAGAGAAACATACTTGGGCTGTGGGAGAAATCTAGCAAGAGGCAACAATTTCCTCGGATCAATATAAAACTTGTCGCCCGATGAATACGAAGTTGCCACAATCCCTTCCATCATCTTAATTGAAAAAAGCTGCAACAGCACAATTGAATACGAAAATTATATCTCACTTCTAAAAATAGACAGAAAACTATAAGAAATCAACAACTCAAAACAAAAAAGGAGAACTCACAGAGTCATTTATGGGGCCAAATATTTCATCAACTTTTCCAATCTGAGTCATATTCTGCAGATATATAGGAGCATTAAACATGGGAATCTTTTCATTTGTAAGCTTTGTAACTGCATCTCCTTCACATGCATGTACAAATGTTGAGACCTCTGCACATGTCAAAGACTCCGTCAAATACATGTCGGATTCAGCCCGTGGGCCGTGGTGTTCAATTGCTTCTAAAAGCAAGGGAATTTGAATATCCAGCGAATCCCTTTTGTTTTCTCTTTTAAACGGAATTCACTGGCTTTCCGAGCAATTTCCTAAAACCAAAACAGGAAACAGGCCACGATTCTTCAACGGAAAGCAAGGAATTTGACAACGTATCCTAGTTCCTACAAGGTCGAGGCAACAAACCTATTACTTCGGTGGGCGGTCCTTCATCACGAAAGCCGCCTCCACCACGACCGCCGAAGCCACGGCCACCTCTCCCGCGGCCACCATCTCGGCCACCTCTAAACCCGCCACCGCGGCCCCCCCTCGGAGGTCTCATCTTTCACGAATCAGAAGATCTGCAAACTCCAGTAGTGGCCGCCCAGTGCCGCGTTATGGCAAGTAGGGTTTAGGGTTTTTCCTATCTCTTGCTAGACCCTAACTCTTGCCTTTTTCCCAAAAAACAAAGGGATACTCTTGGGTCAATTCTAAAGCCCAAATAATGGTTGGGCCGAAAATAGGACTCATCCTTAGAATGGACGGAAAAAATAATCAAATGTTATATAACTTTGAGGATTTCCTCATCTACAAACAGTGAAAAACCAGCTTGCCAATGCTCCTGCCAACGCAGATTATCTAGATCTACTTTGATACCTTAGTTGCTAGTCCACCTTAATTTTATTTTTGTCCACTCTTGTAACAAAAAAAAGAAAAGAAAAATAGCCGGAAGAGAGTGAAAATATCAATTTCTTTATCACCTATACATACATTTAATTTTTCCATTTACCATTTAAATTTCTCTTTAAGAACCTGTTGATATACTCTGATATTCAAGTTGAACACAGCAGTCACACCGACCTTTAGCGTTATTTTTCGTATTATTAGGTACTGTATCAACATGGTCACAATTCTCTCATTCGAACACCACCGACCTGATACCTCAAAAGATTTACACGTCATGATGAGAATTTATAGCACAAAAAATTAATATAGAAACACGAAAGCAAAACCTCATACACTATATTTAAGCAGAATACAGAAATGAAGCCAAAAAACATAACAAAAAAACAGCGAAATAGGATTTCTCGTGTATTTTAATTGATTGTTTTAAACTCCCAGATTAACATCACGCTAGCATATTAAAGACTTGATTTGGTGTCACGTCACGCACGTGTAAACACCTAGAGCCTTGGCTGGTTCCAACTTTCCAAGAACTCAAGATGCTTTGAGGAAAAGAGGAACTTGCAAGAGGTCCAAAACCCAAGCCAATCCCACTCAACCATATTCAAGATCCGATATATAATGGAGCTGAAAGATGGTGAAGAAATATATATATCATTACATACAAAATCGCAAATTGTTTGAAGCACATTCATGGAACACGGCCGATTAGCCAGCCTTTCTATTACATGAGAATACTTTCAACTTTATCTTCTCCCATTGGCCCGGGTTGGTTGGGGAACATCAAATATGCTAATCCCATTCCATTTTTGTTCTTTACCGGTTAATGAGGAAAATTTCATCAGGAAGGCCTGGGATCTTCATCAATAACTGAGGGCAAAAGAAAAACCACCCATTCCATCCAAATGCCTCTCAAAAGCCCTCTCACCTTACTGATTTTGATTCCTTTCTTCCAAGGATATACCAAATTTATGTCCCAGAAACTAGCACACAGTCCGCCCGTAACAAATTGATGCAATATATAGATTCTTGGACCATTTTTCCTGCAAAACCGTCACATCAGGGCTTACTATCACTACTTTGGTAAAAAGAGGAGGTAACAAATTGATAGGAAATTACTGCCGTTTCATAATCTTGTTATTATTTTTAGCTACTACTCTTTTCAAGGCAGGAACGATCATTTTCCAACAACATGCTATTAGAACTCACCGCAGCCTCAATTAAGATAAACAGAGGAGAATCATGATTTATATGCAATGCTATCACCTGCTGACACATTTTCAAGAACGCAAAAACGAGCCACCATCTAATGGGTACGAGAAAAATAATTAAATACCTTTACATGGGTGCTAGGGAAGGCAGAGGTACGCAGAGTTTCTTGAGTTTCATCAAGCAATTTCCGTTTTGGTATGCTCAGTATAAAGGCTGCCTGATCAGCGGTAGCAGCCATAGATGTTATCCGGTAGCCACTTTCCCATCTTCGATGTATTCCTTCACTTGGATATAAAAAGTCAAGCTCCACAACCTTGCATCATCATCGTAATGGGAAACAGCGGAACAAATGAGGAAGGTACAAGAAAATTCACTAAAACATAAAATCAAAATTAAGAAGTTTATATACCTGATCGGAATACCCAGCATTCCTGGACATGACAACACCCCAGCGACTGCCAGCAGTAGTCATGGAGGTAACATGGAATCCTTCTTTCCACTTTTTATTAATCCACTTGAAAGGAAATGATTCACTCACTTTGTAGGATTGCTGTGTGTAAGGAGTTCCTATAGTGAAAGAATATCATGAGACCAGAATGTCTTGTCCACAGACCATAGAGCATATTAAAGAGGTGAAACAATTTTTATGGTTAACTTCCATTACAAGCCTAACATAAGCTTCACAGCTAACAAACCCACCCACCTCACCTTAAAGAATAAAGGAGGAAAAATAAACTAGAACCCGTAAAATTTGATATAGCTTAAGGTACAGGCAACTAGTAGGTGATTCAAGACAGAATCAACAAGCATAAAAGTTGTGAAAATATACTATACGACAATGCAACTCTTGAAAATAAAGAACCTATAATAAATTTTATGACTTTTTAATAGCTTAAAATACGAAATTAGTACCATTTTTTTTTTTGAAAAATCATTATTTTATTGAAAATTTAATGTCAATTTAAAATACAAAACATAGACTATAGCAAGCAATTTATTTTACATAAAAAATTGATTAATTAACGTTATTTTATTGGTTAAAATGATTCAAAATGTATAAACCAAGTATTTAATCAACACTTAGCATTGTACGCCACTAGCTTTTTCCAAGTACAAAAGCTTCCCCCCCTCTTCAGAAGTTCACAACGTAAAACCTGATGATAATTTAATCATACAAACGTTGGCTGTGACTTGTCAACTTTTTCTAACTGAAGCATTAAATCATTCAACGGAGAAACCCATCTCAGTGGTGAGTATCACAATTAACGATGAGTCAGGTCCAGAGTTCAACAAACTAAAATTTGTTAATAGAGAATAGAAGCCCATTTTATGGGATATTGGCCCCAAAAAGAGGAAGAAACCAGTGAAGACGGGAGAAAAATGGTAGACGCCTCCCACATTGCTTTGTAAACCACATAAACCAATTAAAAGTGAAGTGAAAAAATGGTAACAAAAATTACCAAACCTAGCAAGGAGTTCTAACCAATTCCTGTATGTCTCAAAGGCAAACAATTGCCATTACAAATAAAAATTAGCAGAGAATAATCTAGAAAACAAAAGCAATACCCATGACTCAGGAAATTAGACAAATTAAGCATAAGCACCAAAGGCAGGCAACAACAAGAGAAAATTATGGTATGGGTTAAAGCACTCTATAAATAAACACCATATTGAAGCATAAAAAACAAATAAGGACATATGATACCAGATACATCCATAATAAAATGACGGAAGATAAAGGAAGCATAGATAGTTAACCTTTGGACATGACTACCAAGGAACTCCCATTAGTTGCACCAGCTATTGAACTGATATAATAATTTTTCTCCCACTGTTCCATAATCCAGTCCTGATAGAAATCCAATTACCATTGCGTCACTATCAATAATACTATACTAATACATGATTGTATAAAAGATAAAAGATATACACCATGGAACCACCTTATGCAGGAAGACGTGTGACAATTCATACACCTGTGAAGAAAAACCTGTTCCTGCATCCATGATTAGGGCCCACAGATTTGATGAGGAGGCCACAGAGCTGATATACAAACCATCCTCGTTACCCTTGTCTACATGCTGACGAAGCCTTGTGTCTGCTACATTGTAATGATACCTAGACCCACAAAACAATCATTAAGGCCAAGCCAGGGGAACTCTTATCAATACCAGCTAATGCATAAAATTGGAAAGTCAATATGTAATCCTTCTAATACAACTCTGAAAGTCATGCTAGGAATGACAAAGCATCACTGCTATGTTTTAGATTATTAGTAATGAGCAATATCATACCATAAATGCAATACTAGAGAAGCGAGATTAAAAGATCAAAATCTATAAATCCATAATTTAAAATCATTAGAACTCATTTATTGTTTATCGCTTTCTTTGGCCATACTTTATCTCTTCAAACTGATTTGCCATTAAAAAGGGAAAAATCGTTAAGTGTACTAAGAATAAAAAAATAAATCTTTCTGATATCCTACGAAGAAACTTTTTAAGGTGTAACTTAACATTTCCTACCCACCCATATGAAAAGTAACTAATTTGTCAAACTTTTAAAATGAATGATTCTTATATGTCATAATTGGTATTTTGTTTATTAAAGATATGCCAAATCGAGAAGAGTGTCTGATAAACCTCTGCTTCATGGGACGACGTGCATTATAAACAGAAATCCATTGTGTAGCAGGACTTCCCATGCGTATTTTCTTCTTTGGCTGCTCATCTTCTTCCAGGTTAATAAGCATCCTCCCACGCTTTTGTCCAACCTATGCATGTAAATAGACTAGGAAGAGGTTAGAATTCAGATATAAAACTCATAACTAAAATCAATAAAAACGAACTTAAAAAAAATGAAGATGGAGAAGATAGTACAACCTTTAAAGCTCCATCAATTCTGATTGGTCTCAATGGTACACATGGCTCAATCAAGCTTTCAAAAAAAGATATAAGCTTGGAATAATTAGGCTCCTCATCAAATCTCATGTTAGTAACAGCTTCAAGGAATTGTTTGAAGGGGGCAGGACAAAAGCAACACATTAACTCTGGAGAAGTGGACATCTTCTTCTTACAGACAAGAAAACTTTTATTGTCACCCTGTACATAGGGAAAAGGAACAGATAATATTTACATAAAGCCAAACCTTGGACAAATCAATATATTAAGCAGCAAGAATTTATATAAAATGCACCTGATAACCCTGCCATGGTAACCTCCCTTTTATGAGAAATATCAACGTGTAGGCCAGTGACTCTAGATCGTCCCTTCGACTTCCTGTCCTACCTAAATGAGCATGCACGCTGGCATACCTTATTGTTCCCCTATGAACAAAAGCCATATGATCAACATATAAAGAACAAAACAGACATGTTAACCTCATATGACATATGTACGAACCTGAAAATATCAGGTCTCTGATCATATTCAACATGCTGACCAGATGACGCATCCTTCCATCTTGAAGCTGAAGACAATACATGGAAGGAACTATACATCAAATATTTCAAATAGCCAAAACCTTCTATTGGTAGAGTAGCACAAGTCAATCACAATGTAAAAAGTACAAACAGAACTTGTTGTAGAGGAAAGCATACCCAACCCAAGATCGATAAGATATAGCTTCTTCTCATCAGCTGTTCCGGGTTGACCAAGTAAGAAGTTTTCTGGTTTTACATCTCCGTGCACAAACCTTGGTTGATGAAATGATTTTTTTTTTTGGGTTTGTAAAAGCAATCAGTCATAACTATTCAAATTAACAGGAAGTATAAGGCCTAACAGGGAAGAAAAATATTGATGAGATTTACCCTTTCATATGGAGTTTCTCAAGAATTGATATTGCTTCCACTGCAATGCAGGCAACCATATTTGGCGACATCCTGTCCAGCAGGTAAGGAATTAATCAGGAAAAATGTTTTAAAAAAAAAAAAACTGAAACTATGCAAACATTGCAAAGTGGTTGTATAAATTGCAAAGAGAGGAGGCAGGTCAAATCTTACGATTGGCCAAGTGAATTCCATACATCCCAAAGACTGGGTCCAAGCATGTCCATAACCTGCAATGTTTATTTTTCTTTTAGATATTGAGCAAGTCGGGATATAGAAATCATAAATCATATCTCACCAGAATATAAAAATCTCCTTGTCGACCCTTGTAATGAACCCAGGGAATGCCATAACACCCATTCAAAGTACTGAAAATTCCAAGAAGCCAGAAGAGAGAATCAATACATATACATGCATATATTACAGCCGCATTTTACACAGTCGTGAATAGCGGCTTCCAGTCTTAGATTCTATGCAGTGCACAGGGCCCAAGATCTGGTTAGAAAATTAAAACTAACAATTCAAGCTTGAAAGAAATGAGCTTGATAAACGTGTTCAGACACGAAACATAAATTACTTACTTGTAGACCTGCCACTCATAGGGAGGTCCATAATTGCAACCTTTACTATTTCTGTGCTCAAACTTCAGTGCAACCTGCAAACACAGTTCAAATGAGGAAATGAGGAAAAGAGCAGAGAGGTATCAAATATCACACAACTAATATTAAATGTATACGATGAAAAAGAAAACAAACGTCAAAGTCATACCTCAATTGCATCAGGACCTGTTCGATCAGAGCCACCACTTACCCTTCTGCCAACATACACTTGACCGAAACCACCCTTGCCCAATTTCCTTTCAATCTTATACATAGGAGAAGTACCAACTTGAACCTGAATCAATAAGAAAGTAACCATCTTAGATTAGAAACTAAGATATCTAGAATAAATAGATGTTAAGCACGTTACTCGCAATACTGCTCCAAACAAATTCAACATGCACTGCTATAGCATAGTGTTATTCATGAAATATCTAAAACCAAAGTAACGACCACAACCTCAAAGCTTCCAAAACAGTCCAAACATTATCTGATTCGGTTCCAAAAAAAAAAATTTCTTAGAACTGGGAATTTGACAAGGAAGGCATGAACATGACAACTAAAATCGCCATTGGGACCACAATTGGCACTTTTGCATCATTGATTTAGGAAATGAACTAATGCAACTAACATAAGCAATATGCAATCAAGGGATACCTTCTCAGGAATAGGGGTTGTGGTAGCTTCCTCTTCAGCTCCAACCACTTTGTCTGCACTTCCACCTTCCATCGCAATTTTATCGTTGTCCGCTGCCTCAACACGTAGGGGTTCTGGGGCTCCTTGTGCAACTGGATCAGGAAGGACCTCACAAGGTTCAGGGTCAAGATTAACTAATCTTACTCCCCGACCTCGGCCAGCTGCAGTTCGCCTTGTAGGTACTGCTGGTGAAGGTCCTTTTGCTACAGCTGTGGCATTACCACGTCCTCTTCCACCTCCAACTCTCCTCCTGGCTCTAGTTGGAGCAGGTGGTGCACAATTCTCTCCTTGATCAACAGGCAGTGGGGCAGGCTGAAGATCACCTAGTCGTTTCGATCTTCTAGCTCCACTTCTCAACTCTGGCATCCTCTCCCCATTCAAATCATAACCCACTTGAGTCGCCCCAGAAACAGCAGAAAACCTCTGCAATGAAAAGAATTAAAGTAAATGGATAAATGAGTTCAGAGCATACAATGAGAAAACTTATCAGCAATTCGAGCAGGGAGTTTGAAATTAATTAAAAGAATTATCTAATATGTAGATAGATTAAGCATATCTGAAAAGGGGGAAACATCAACGGAGCTGGCATTTGTTTGAGTTGGATAAAAACATGTGAGAAAGTAGCGCGCTAAAAAAGCAGTAGGTACCAGGAAAAGATACTACTGTAAGCAATATACAACAAAACCAAACAACAAAAAGAATGTACCTAAAAGCATATTAAAAAAAAAAAAAAAAACGTCCCTTCCTGCATTCAAATACAGCATATACTTAGTATATCAACTTTTGTCGGTCATCAGATCAAACTAGTTCGCTGAAAATCAACGGGTGAAAAAAAAGAGAGAGAGATCCATAATAACTAGACTAAGGGAATTCATCTGCATAATAGATTATATGATGTCAGAACTACCAATTCGGTCAATTATTTTATCTGAAGCAGCAGCAGTAACAACGCACATAAAAATGGATTTTCATAGTCAAAGGTTATTCAACGACAGAGGAAGAACAACAATCTTCAAGCTGATCATCGATGTCTGGAAAAATTAAAACAAATATACATATACAAAATAGTCACAACCGACAATCAAACTAGCTCAAGTGGAGCAACAATCTCTATTGCACAGATTGACGAGAAAAAAATATTTCTTTTGAGGAAAAAAATTTCGACCATAAATATTTTTTTTTTCTTTTTTGGACAAGCCGACCACAAACACTGACAGATCGGTCCGGCGAGCTCAAGAATTAGAAGGATCGGAGGCAACAATGAAAGAAGGCGAGTGGAAAAGAAAACAAACCGAGGACGATCGGAGTCGGATCCTTGTATTTCAGTGAAGAGAACAAAGCGGCACACGCAATTAACGCATTACGACAGAGAAGCTTTTATTTTCTTTTCAGGCAGTGAAGCTATGGGGAAGGCATCGCGGAATTTAGGGTTGGGAAGATGGAAGCTTAGAAGTATTAGGTGGAGATATGGTTTAGAGCCTTTTTTGGTGTAGAAACGATGTCGAGGACAAGGGGAAATGCGGTAATGGTGAGAGACTCTTGTATCTTTCCCCCTCCCACTATGTTTTCTATCGATTGTGTGTATGACATGGGGGAGAGGTAAAAATAATATATCTATTTTTTTTTTATTTTTTTATACGGGACATGGATTTGTGGCTTTGTGCGAGCCAAAGGGATATTATATATTCTCTATTATTGTTTTTACTTATTGCTGCTATGACTGGTGTTTTTACATTTTAGCTATTATTGCGGCAATTTATTTCAGGGAAGAGCACATTGGGTCAAATATCTAGATAATCTAGATTTAATTTTGACCGTTGTTTTTTTATATTTAAGTGCAAATATTAAAAAAAAAAATTGCGTTTTTTTTAAATTAGAAGATATGTCGTTTTGATCACATATATTAAAACCGAGTGTTAACACGTGTCATTCTTCTGTTCAGATTAAAACAAGGTTATTCGGCACTTTTTAGTACATGTCATGTTTTATCTTTGTAAGTGTGGGTGGCTTCTTTATTATTTTTGTTGAGAGTTAACATAGTGGAGAGAATCTTATTAGCAGTACTGTTGGATATCAAATGTAAAAATCTCTTCAAATAAAAAATTAAAATTTTAGTCATTTATATTGTAAGAAACTAAACCGCGCCTCATATAAGCCAAAGTCTAATGAGTGAAGTAGCTCTATAAATGTGAACATATATACATATAAGTAAGACTCGTTATGAATGTTGATTTGCACACACTGGAAGGCCAGTACGATGGCTGGCAGGCCAAAATAAATCTATAGCCAAAAGGTCCTTTTACTGGGCGGAGGTTAGTGTGTCATTTTGATCGTGTTGGTGGAGATTTATGGACTGTTTTCCCAAAATTGTTGAATATAATTTTTATTTTGTGCGGCATGAGTTTAAATTTTTAACATTAACGGTAACCAGGGAATAAAGAAAGGCGTTACTAAAGCCGACGGCGTTAGGAACATTTTTCCCTGTCCTCTTTTGATAAGTTGTTCGCCCAGTCATTTTGTTGCCTGAAATATCATCAACGCAGATAATAGATGAATAAAACACACACACACACACACACACACACACACACATATATATATAATAGATTTTCCTATTTGGGTGCTTGCCGTACACGACCCCATGGAAACCCAACGCTGAGGATTGACCTAATTATGGAAACAGCAGAGGGGCTAAGCAGCCAATAACGAAAGCCAAGCACCTATAATGATCCGTCCACTTTTATGTTGAAGGTAAGACTACAGCTGAAATCGGGAACATAAAAGGTGAGGCGCGTATCAAATCAATGATCGCATTTTTTTTTAAAAAATATATATTACATAACAGATATCATATTCACGTGCCATTAAAATACAAATTGCTCTAAATTTTACGAACTGCACAGGGCTCGCCTGAACTCGATTCCTTAAGAGCAAAAATGTAAAAAAAAAAATAAAAAATTGCAGCTCCAGTCTTACTGTGGCCATGGGATTAATCGCATTCGAAAGCTTCACTTTACCGCACTGTTCAGCAACCCGCACCGCCTAGAGAGGATCCGATTTCCATACATCATTATTTGGGTTTTCCTTTTCTTTTTCTTTTTTTCTTTTTTTTTAAAAGAAGGGTGGGAAACAATGGATCGCTATCTGATGTGTCATCTTTTTTTTCTTTTTTTTTTGCAATGGTAAGGAATAACAAAGCAGGCGAATGACAAGTTTGATGAAGAATTATATATAAAATACATTATAATTAGGATAAAACGCATATTGAATTATTTTCATGTGTATGGAGTATTAGTAAAGAGGGTCAATATAGACCTGAAAAGGGTCGTGATCCCGGCGCTTGATATTATCAAAAGCACACAAAAATCACATCCAATGTTCGTATTCCAGATTATAATTATGAAGCGTTTGAATTGTTTGCCTTACATGTTCACGTGATGCTCTCTCTAGATCGAGGTTTCCATGGAGCCAGGCAACACCATTTTTTTTTTTTGACAGAGCGAGGCAGCACCAATTTATCTAACATATGCATAATTCTTATTTCTCACGATATAAAAGTTCAAATTTAAAACTCTTCATTCGCTGCATTTTGCAGATAAATAAGAAAAAAAATAGGAAAAATATGTAAGTTCAAATTTTATTTGATTGGAGGATTTAAACGGCATTTTCACCGCCATTCCACTTTCACCATCAATCTCTGTATGGACATGTATTAAATAAATTGGTAAACTATATCACAGTACATATTATTTGTGCGTATTCTTTTTTTAAAAAAAAAAAAAAACCCCATGCACAAGTCACTTCTTCCGGCAAATTATGGTGCCTATGAGTTGTTTTCTATGTAACATACATAAACATGAATTATCTCAGTATCAAGTAATATATCAAACATCAACCACCGTTTAAGATTAAGGATGATGCATAATAAACCGACATCAATGTATCAATTAACAGAATTTCTGCAGCTCACTTTAAAATCAGTCACTGGTAGAAAATTACGTTAACATGGAAAACGAGGGCCGCGAATCTATTATACTACGTCCATACCAAGCCTAAAGTACACTATTTAAGATTGAGAAGATCTTTGACTATACAAATCTAGATGGTGGTTGGGATGGACACGTTGTTGACCGCATCGTGAGTGCATACCCACCCTGTGAAGGGATAGGAGATGATAGATTTATTTGGAAACACTCCACTGACGGAAACCTTCCTGTTAGCTCTGCCAATCACTTCCTTTTTGGCAAGTAACCATTAGGAGGCGGATAGCGTCTCGAAACTCATATGGAGATAGTCAGTTCCGGAGAAGATCAAATCCTTTACGTGGCTCCTTACTCATGTGCGGATTCATGATCCACGATTAAGGGGTAGGAGAGGTATTTCAGAGACAGCAGAGTGTCCGTTCAGTTGCCCTCAGGAGAATGACCCTATGCACCTGTTACTAGAATGTCAAAATGCAAAAGATAGATGGCTCTCGGCTGTTAGCCTACTAAGTGGGCAGTCTTTTCATCCCTGCAAGGAGCAGAATGGGTAACATGGGACCTAAGGAATGAAACAGGAAAACCTTTCGCCAAAAAAATGTTAGAAAATCTTTAAAATGAATAGAAGTGTTTTTTTTAAAGGAATAGATGTAATACTCTTAGAAAATAGCTATTTATTTGAAGAGTTGTGTGGAGAGTTATAATTCTAAAGTCATACTCTTCATGAAAAAGTCATTAGTTGTGATTTTTTATTGAAGTGATATAGTTGTGACTTTTAATTTAAAAGACATTACTTCGAAAGGCATCACTTAAAAACATCTCTATACACTCTAGAAATATCCTTCATCACTCCATTTGCACATATAATTTTTCACAAAACAAGATCAAACCCATTGTCTTTCTCTTTAAGTACACATATAAAAAAGTTAAACTATCACTTTGTAAAAAACTTTGTTATCTTAATTTGAGTTTTTAGAATTTAATCCATACTTAAGAGTTTCTATTGTTTACTGTAGGTAATTTGCTGATGGGGTAAATTAAGCCCTAAAAAAAATGTTACCATGTCTTAAAGACACTGTAAGCAACTTTTTTTTCTATCTCTTCCTCTTCTTGTACTATTTAGACAGCGATTCTCACCAGCAAAAAAAATTCCTTGGGCCATCCTCTTTGGATATATAGGCTGGGATATTTGGGTGGCGAGGTGTCGAAAATTGTTTGGGAATGACGAACCCAATGACTTCTCAGATGCTCAATCCAGTTTTTTCAGAGCTTGTTTGGATCAGGATTGTTGTCAAATTGAATTACACCTTCTACAGGGGTAGTTTGATGTAACATCAGGATAGCTCTTATCACTTGGAAGGATTTATAAAGCTGGAGACCGATGCCTCGGTTATGCGATCAGGTCGAAGCAGTTGTGGAACTAGTACGAATCATTCATGGCTTGTACCTATGTTGGAATAGGAATTACTGGAAGGTGGCGTTTTACTCTGATTGCATTTAAGTTGTTAATTGGATGTTAAGGGGAAGTAAGGATAATCGTTCCTGTAAGGATGTTATGGAAGAGGCCAGATTGTTATGCCATAGAAATTGGCAGATTGTAATTTTTCATGTTCTTAGAGAACAAAACAACCATCTCATGATATCATAGGTAACTTTTATCGTCGATCACCCTCCGTCCTCTTTACAAGAGGCGGTTGTTGATGAAAGACATTAGATGCTGGTTGCTTTTTCTGTATCACTCTTTTGAATTAATGTATTTCAGTTTATATTTAGAAAGAAAGTGCACTATTTGTTTCATCTCCCTCCAGCATCGTCGCGGAAAACCAAGGTTCTAGGTCCTTTTCGGATCTCTTTAAGCGGTGTTGCCATTTTCAAAAGGGCCATAAGCATCTCTCTGGTCTTGACGAACCAGCTCTGAAGAACATTGATGCATGCAAGTTAGCTCTCCACTATCACTCGGACTTCTCTTGGTTCCAATGATTAGCACTATTCTTGTTTCGTCATTCTGATGGCCGATTCAGTGGCCATTTCTACCTATGCCTTTTCAATTACTCCGTCTTTATCCATGGAAGTGGGAATATTGCTTTTGTAGATTCGAAAGGCTACGATTCGGGGATTTCGGTTGATCAATCCGCAGTGTTCTGGTATCTTATGATGGTGTACATATTACGCTGGTCCTAGTCATCTTCGGACTATTTGTCAAGATCAATCGATGAGCTACTTAGAGTCAATTAACATTCTCTGCAAACACATGGAGCTTTTATTGGATTCCCATGTGCTTCTAATCAACAATGGTTATTGTTAAATAGTTAACTAGAATAGTTTTCTTTCATTCACTAACTCTGGACTATTTGAAAACATACGTTGGTTTCTGAAATTGTTCTATACCCTTATGAAGAAATGCAAGGGAGACCTAGATGGTCACTCAAGAAAGTTATCAAATGGATCTCTCGATGAATAATACTTGTGAAGAATTGTTTGTTCATAAAGCAAAATGGTGTTATGCAATTCATGTAACGAACTCCATTTAGTGGGATAGTAAGCTTTTAACACACATTGGTCATCACTTTGAGCAGCTGTGCACCTCAAATTTCAACTGTCCTTTCTAGTAAAGGAATAACTTCATATTCAACCACCTATTACTGTGCTATTCAACTGTGACTTGATGCGTTTGGTATTGATTATGTATGTCTTTTTCATTTTTCTTTTGTACTCAAAATTTGAAGAGGCGAAAGTTGAAGAGCTCGTCAAAGCAGTAGCAGATTCTGGTGCTAAAAAGTTATTGTCGGTGGAGGAAAGGTTGGAGAGATGGCGTTGCATTTTTGTGAGCGTTTCGAATACATGAAGTCTTCTCTCTTGGCAATCTTCTTCTCTCATGCTCCTTTACTCCAGGATTGATTTCATTATTGATCAATTGTATTGAAACCATGAAAATCTGAAATCATCTTGAGTCTAGACTATTCTCTAATTTGAACTTCTTGCTTCTAGGCTTATGATTTTGAAGATCATTTCAATTTTTGAATTACGTCAAGTTTGCCGAACAACTGGTGCTGTTGCTAGGGCCCATGCTTCTCTTTGGCTTCATAGAGAAGTTTTTATAGTTTCTAAGACCATTTTTGTTTTCCTGCAACAACTGAAACTAATCCAACCAAATCCAGATGATCTTGGATATGTTGATTCTGTTTCAGTTGAGGAAATTGGAGGTGTCAGGGTGATAAAGTGTTGCTTCCGTTCTGAAAGTTTTTCGGTTCTTTTTCCCCTCCTTTGAATCTTTGCTATTCTTCTTTATTCTTTTGGTTCTCTAATTCTCTCCCATTTAATCCGCTTCTTTTGGCGTGACAATTCCCTTTTGATAATGATGTGTAGGTAACTACTGTGAAAAATGAAGAAGGTGGGAATTTGGTTTCCACTGTTATTTTACGAGGAAGTACTGATAGTATACTAGATGACCTTGAAAGAGCAGTTGATGATGGTGTAAATACATATAAGGTAATTTCCACGGCTATACATAGTGCTGCTGTGATTTTTGGGATTATTATTGCTTCTATTTTGAATAAACTTTTGAAGGTTTCTTCCTCCTCCCTGCTACTCCACAAAAGAAATTTAAAGTCTGAACTCTGACAAGTGCTTTTATATGGTTGATTGTTTGTCAAGCCATGTGCCGGGACAGCTGCATTGTACCTGGAGTTGCAGCAACTGAAATTGAGTTAGCTAGGAAAGTGGGAGAGTTCTCATTCAAGGAGACAGGTTACTTTATTTTTCCGTAATTTTCACCATAAAAGAAATATACCGATTTCCTTGTTCTTACTCATACTAATATGACTAATTAAATACGGCTTTAGATAGCAATTTTTACATCATTACAGCGGATAATAAGTTAATGTTCTTGATTTAGTGATCTGGTTCTTGGCATATGTTTGTGTCACCTTGCTTGTAGATAAGGGATAGATATTTCTATGCATGAAATGTTGGCATCACTACATTTCAAACTGGTTTTTTGTTGTGTGCCCCTAATTGGTTTTTGTATGGTATCTTGCATATCCTTCATGTCTTGTGTATTAGATTAACCTGGACAAGCACATATTTTGTGGAATTAGTGTTATCATCTTTTCATGACATAGGCATCTAACCATGCTTTTGCAAAAGACCTTTATCCACTTTTGCTTTAGTGCAAATGAGGCACTTGCCAACCAGTTGAATTCAAGAAATGGAATGAATTGTTTTTAAATAAAACTTGGTTCCAATCTATTTCCATGATTGACCATTTGAAGTGTGATGATTTGTATGCCTGCTATGAATAATTGATAACTAGTGATCAATACTGCAGTTCATAGACTGAAATGCGAATGTGGATTTTTGTATCCTCTGACATTCTTGCATTCTTTGGTTTCATATCACCAGTGATCATTCACCTCTAAAATGCATCATCGGCATATTTCTTTGTACACTTTTATCTTTTTGCTAAATGGATGAAACTGACTAAGCTATCAATGAGATTTTATAGTCCAAGAAAATGCCTGATGAATGAAAAAGTATTTTAGTTCCTATTTACAAGAATAAAGGGGATATTCAAAATTGTGCCAGCTACAAAGGGAAAAAAACTTAAGAGCCATACGCTAAAATTGTGAAAAACAGTGATTGACAGACGTTTGTTGAAAGCTTATCCTGTAGTTGAAGCATGAATACATTTACTAAAGAATACAGATTTGCTGCTGTTCTGCAGATTGGATCAGTATGCCATAGCAAATTTCGCTTAAAGTTTTGAAATGGTTCCTAGAACTCTGGCTGAGAATTCTGGGCTAAATGCAATGGAGGTAATATCTGTTTTTTATGCCGAACTTACATGTGGAAATACCAGAGTTGGCATTGACTTTGAAGAGGGGCTTTGTAAGGATCTCGACCATGAGCATCTGGGATCTGCACGTGACTAAGTAAGTCACTTCTTGTTCTGCTTGCATACATGCATCTTTAAGCTTTGTGGTTTCTCTTGTGGAAACCCTCTACTGGGATCAAGTATTTTCAAAATGGTTCTTCATCATCGGTAGACTGGAGATTTACCTAAATAACCTGAAAAATTTGAAGATGAATGATAAAGAACCATGATTGATGGATTCTAATTTCCACTGCTTAAATTTAATTTGTTGTAGGTTGGGTCAGAACTCAGAATTTATTGCTGTATCATGTCCTAAGTCAGGTCTCATTGTTATTATTTATTTATGTTCAGGTTCCTTGCCCTTAAATATGCTGAGTGCACAGTACTGCTGGTAAACAACTGAGCTTCCATGATCAAATCGTGTATACAGAATCGTTAGAGGCTTTCAATCTCATCATGAGGGAATATGCCTTGGACCACCCATGGAGAGCTACTATAGCTGAGATTAGAGAACTTCTTTTTGGAGACAAGGAGGTACAGCTAAACTGAACACAAACATATCATAAGATGTGCTGATGCGCTTGACAGATGTGCCAAATGTGTGCATGGTATCTTACTCTAAAGATTGGTAGGATTGTTATAATCTGGGTTAGAATTATTATGTTCTGTTACTGAAAGTTTATTCTAGTGGGTTAATTTCCTCAAGCCTAGGCTTGCCTTTATAACACAAGAAGAAGAAAAAAAATGCTGCGTGCACCAAACTACTGGTGCATCACGCGTCTTACTGGAAATATATCAGTAATAAACGATTTAATGATCTTTCTAAGGAAGGGCCTCTGGCATTATTTGTTTTATCTCACAAAACCCTTTTTTTGGGTCTGGGACATGGTTGTAGAGTTGCTCCTTGTTCGGTTCTGGACTCAAGTACATAAACAAGCACAGGAGAGTCTTTCAGTTGTTAGTAAATGAATCTATAGTCGCAAACCGTGGGCAAGTAGCTCCAATGATGTGGATTCTATAATCAGTTGTTTCTTAATTTTTCATATCAATCAGTTGGGTTTCTTGTACACTGGACAAAATTTGAGAAATAAGTTGTTTTTTTTTGTGATAAAAATAATTTGTTTTTTGTACTGAAGAAATAAGTTGTTTTATGGCTTGTAAGTAGTATGGTTTAGTATAAATTGTATATCTTATACCGAATATTAATGGCTGATTTACTTATTTGATTTATTTTGGTACCTAACTGAACTGAATAATGCTATGCATTTGTTATGTGATACAGTGTTTAACCCTTGAAGCGCCTCGGGGGGATTGGGAAGGTTGTGATATTAAAACTGATTTGAAGCAAGCACAGATTAGCGATTTGATCGCCCATGTTCTTGAATAATTGCTGACAATTGATAAAAGCTTGCTTATGTAAAATTGCATCAGGCTGATATTGATTTGTTGAAGCATAAATTTATGGGCGTTTTGATGGTTTCAGATCATTATGGCCAAACCGGCAGGTGGCCTAAGGAGAGATCAGCCTGCTGGCATGGATGAAGATTAAATTTTTCAGATAACTGACTTTTATTTTTTATTTATTTAATTTTATATGTTGGGCTGCTTGTGTACGTCTCAACCGTGGCCTGAACTCGGTTTAGGTTACCTGTGGTCCTTTATGGGACTAGTCGAATTTTTTAATTTTGAAGTGTCTTTGGTCAAATGATGAGAGACGAGGTTTGTAAATTTTCACTTGGAACCATCCAAGTCCGTGGTACTCCCTCATTCAAATGAGAGGAGGTATGTCCAAATCATACATTTTAATAGTAGTTCGTGATAATTTAAGAGCACAAATGGCATCAATATAATCTGTTAAATCTGCGGACTTGCACATTAATTAGACCACGTATGACGCTTTATTTGGCTTCGTTTAATTGGATGTCAGCTTTGGTCATCGTATCTGGTCCGTTTGGTTTTCGAGTATATCCATAACAGAAGTGCTTTTGTTTCTATCTAGTGAATATATAAACACGTACATGGTGAGGGACTAAAGATGTCAGAAAAAAAGGGAGACTAGAAAAAAACTTGAAATCAATTATTAGGATTTTTTTTTCTAAATACAGTTGGATGCTTATTGAAGTATGAAGACAAATTATATTCGAGTTACTATTAGGTATTAAAGATAAACATCTTTTTCATCAAAAATTCGAACCTTAATTTAATTAACTATATTTGTTAAATCTAATCCCGTTGGTATATCTGTTATACTGTATTAGGACGTGAATTTAGTTGACAGTCAACTTGGATGCATGTTTTGGGCCCAAATTTAGCCCAAACAATTGGTCTCATCTTCCATTTGGGCTCTCACCATCAACCCATCCCGCTACGTGGTAATTCGCTTATAGCTTTCTTCAGATTAAGTGAATTGTGAAAGTCCCATTAAATCCGATCACACACTTGCGTAGGTAAGGATGAGCTTTAGCATCATGCCACTGAACGCTCTGTGTGGAAGCTGTTGAAGCAGCTTCTTTCTTCTTCTCCAATGGCATCTTTTCTATCCTTATCACTTCCCAAATTAAACTTAGTTAAGGCCTCCTCTGCATCTACTTCCACCCCAACTCTCGCTACTCCAGAAGCCCTTACTGAGAAATTTGGTAGGAAAGGCATTAAGTTCTTGGAATCCGATAACACCCCCATTGTTGAGCTCACTGTTAGAAATGGAAGCTCCTTGAGATTGCAAATTCCAGATGCTCATGTCACTTCCTACAAACCAAAAGTATACTGGAAAGATGATGGCTTCGAGGAGGTCCTATATACACTTCCAGCTGCTGGTGGAACTGGCTCAAGCTCTTCCAAACACAAGGGTGGGATTGGTTTGGTCTTAAATGAAGTGTTACAACCTGGCTCTAAAGAGTCACTTCCCAAAGCTTTAGAGTGGACCATCAGTGATGTTGATTCCGATGCCATTGATGCTCTTCAGGTATCATCCAAATTCCCCTTTTCGTCTGTTTCTGAATTATTGATTGCCCTATGGTGCTCTGTTCCTCCATGTTTTCACTTCTACTATATTAAAGTTTTAAACTTTGACACTGAGAGTCAGAAATTGAAAGTGGGTTTTTGTCAATGTTGCCGCAATCTTTCAGGTTGAATTGAGTTACACTAGTAGAACATTTGACATCACCTACGTTGTAACTCTGTACCCAATGAGCTTGGCCACAGCAGTCATAGTAAAGAACACAGGTCGAAAGGCTGTGACTCTGAGCAATGCCATACTTAGCCATTTTAGATTTAAGAAAAGAGGAGGGACCGCAATCCACGGTCTCCGTAGCTGTTCTTACTGCCCACACCCTCCTCCAACTTCTTCTTTTCAAATCCTGACTCCAGCCGAAGCAATGAAATCCGAGTCTCCTGGATGGCTTACCTATGAGTCTGAGGTTGAAGAGAAGCAAGGCAAGTGGGATCAACAGAGTGTGCCTTTTACCATTATGGAGAATAAGATAAGCAGAGTGTATGCTGCCCCTCCAACAGAGAGATCTAAGGAATTTTATAACACTCCACCCTCCAAGTATGAAACTGTTGATCAGGTAAGAATGTTCAACCGATTATTTGAGCTACTCATTGAAGAATTTTGTGTCGAGAAGGTTTCTGACTTTCTGTTTTTTCCAGGGACGTGAGCTGAGTTTTAGGGTGATAAGAATGGGTTTTGAGGATATATATGTGTCTAGCCCTGGTTCATTGTCAGAGAAATATGGAAAGGACTACTTTATCTGCACTGGTCCTGCTTCAGTTTTGGTGCCTGTCACTGTAAATCCTGGTGAACAATGGAGGGGAGCACAAGTTATTGAGCATGATAATCTGTAATTGCATTGATAAAATTTATGAAATGTACAAACATATCCTTGCTGCTTCTAGCCCATTCTTCCTCCTGTCCCTCCTTTCTTTTTTCTGTGGCAGGATTGTCTTATTCTTCCCACAAGTTACATCAATCAAAATACATAATGCCCGCAAAGTTTGTATATTATGTATTCTATGTATATGTTTAAGCGACATAAAGTGTCATCTCTAACGAATATGTCTCAGCCAAAGAAAGCTGGCTAATTTTAGAAACGAAGAACAAGAATAAAATGGCATGATGCCTGCATCATTTCGAGATTTCTTTTATTCAACATTGTTTGTTATTATGCTTCCTACAAAATTTTATGCTGCAATAGCATGTAACAGAACCAATGTCATAAAAGTCCAGTGAAGTCTTCATATTTCCGTAAAGAGAAGAATGTGCGCGCGTGCGCATCGTTTCTTAACAGGAATGTACTTATAAATTAAGATGG